>SJYA01002914.1:807745-830540 GCA_006410615.1 Neotragus moschatus
ATCCACCATCTCATCCTCTGTCGTCCCCTTCTCCTCCTGCCCCCAATCCCTCCCAGCATCAGACTCTTTTCCAATGAGTCAACTCTTCGCATGAAGTGGCCAAAGTACTGGAGTTTCAGCTTCAGCATCAGTCCTTCCAATGAATATTCAGGACTGATTTCCTTTAGGATGGACTGGTTGGATCTTCTTGCAGTCCAAGGGACTTTCAGGAATCTTCTCCAACACCACAGTTCAAAAGCATCAATTCTTTGGCGTTCAGCTTTCTTTATAGTCCAACTCTCACATCCATACATGACCACTGGAAAACCATAGCTTTGACAAGACGGATCTTTATTGGCAAAGTAATGTCTCTGCTTTTCAATATGGTGTCTACGTTTGTCATAACTTTTCTTCCAAGGAGTAAGCGTCTTTTAATTTCATGGCTGCAGTCACCATCTGCAGTGATTTTGGAGCCCAGAAGAATCACCAAGAGCGAAACTGCACCTTTGTTTGGGGAGGATGAATTTCCTTCTTCCTCCTTCTTGAGTGACTCAAGCTTTTCCTTCCTTGCCACAGACCACAGCTCTGTCACCCCTCCAGAAAAGTATTTGGTGGGCTCAACAGGAGGGTGACTTGGAAGCTAGGACCATGACATTTCCAACGACAGCATGGGAAGGAGTAGCTCCTGGAAAGATCCTAATAATCCTAATGGGGTGTATGAGGCTGTGTACAAAGAGATTCCCTCCAAAATACTAATGGAACTTAAGCAAGCTGTTGAAAATTATGAAGTAAATCCTCCTTTTACCTTGGAAATAGTGCAGGGACTAGCTGAGGGTTCCCATTTGATTATGGTGCCTCATGACCAAGCCAGACAGCTCCCCATCTTTTTAGGTCAATTGATAGGCAGTGGAAATTGGGGGAGAACTCAAGATCAAGTGCTTATGGAAGATCAGGCTATAGAACAGGTGAGGCAATACCGCATAAGAGCCTGGGAGAAAATAGAGGTTAAAGGACAGGCTTTCTTTACTTTAAGAGAAGACCTCACCTCTCCAGAGAGACAATCCTTGCGGGAACAATAACTTATCAGTCTACCCCTGTCATCAGAGCCAACTAGAACACTCTCTGGTTTAAAGTTTAGCAATGAAACTATGACTACAAAAAAGAGAGATGACATTATGGACACTGAATGGCCAGGATATTCTTTAGAGTTTGGGAAAAAACNATAAGAGCCTGGGAGAAAATAGAGGTTAAAGGACAGGCTTTCTTTACTTTAAGAGAAGACCTCACCTCTCCAGAGAGACAATCCTTGCGGGAACAATAACTTATCAGTCTACCCCTGTCATCAGAGCCAACTAGAACACTCTCTGGTTTAAAGTTTAGCAATGAAACTATGACTACAAAAAAGAGAGATGACATTATGGACACTGAATGGCCAGGATATTCTTTAGAGTTTGGGAAAAAACTGGTTAAAATAAAATCTTTTTTGAAGTTGAAAAACCGGTTCTTCTTGCATGCACAAGTAAAAAAAAAAATGTTGGCTTGTTAAAATACTTTTTTGAAGCTCCAATTCTGCCTGAGAAATAAAAACAGACCTGGGAAAAAAACCTAAAGTTAACTCTTATCATATCCTTGGGATACACAAACCCACTCTATCTGGGACTCCAGCCATAAACAAATTGGTAGAACTCAAACCAAGAAAAAAAGAAGGGGCAAAGAGACATTTTAAATATCAAGCGAAAAATAAAATAAGAGACGTTCTAAATATCAAACAGAAAAGTATGAGATCTCTGTCTAAATTTATGTGTGTCTCAGTGTGTGTCTTCGTCCTTGGACAAAATTGCTAAAGGCTGATTGGTCAATGAGCTCTATTTAAGTGGCCTAAAGAAAAATAAGTGCTTCCAAATCAAACAATTCTAAATTCAAAACATTAAACTAAAGTGAATTTCAGGTGTTTGTGAACTGGGAAATATTCACTATTGAATTAATACCTGGTATTAATGTTTATTTATTGACTGTGTGAAGATACTTTTGCAAAGGACATAGCTTTGGGTGAGTTATATTTACCAATCCACAAAATGATGATATGCAGTGCAGTTCATGGTTGCCGAAAGAAAGCAGGATGTGTGTTTTTAATAAAAAGGTATAAGGAATCGAACTACATTCTATTAAAGAAAAGGGAAGTACATCTGAACTTACAAGTGGCTGTTCTCCAAATGCGCAAATAAAGTGATGAATACAGAAGTATCAAAAAGGTTTGTGGCAAGTGGAAGAGAGTCTTGTGCACGATACAAATTTCTTAAGACATTAAACTGCCTTTGAAATCTTTTATTGTTACTTTGACTAAGGGAATAACTATTGTTTCACAATGAATATAAGCTGGTACCAATCTGGAATTTGATTTTCTCTTCCTGTTAAAAAACAAAGTTTTCTTAAAATATGGCTTTTGATAACAGACTATGCAAATTTGTCTTTAAGTGATTCATACTTGTTTTTAAAATCTTTTGTTACTTGGATAAAATCAATGAGTGTTATTTCACAATGATCTATGGAAACTATGGCACACATAGACAAAGCTCATTCTGCTTCTATAAAATTAACCCCTCATCAGAAAATTTGAAATGGATAAACAATGGCTATAAACCAGTCAGGGCTATGGGAAGTCCAAGATGGCCACTTGGCCTTTCCTGGCCCCCTGACAAACCTCACTTTTATTTGATAGGGTAAAGCCTTTCCTGGCTGTAGGGTTAATATCTCACAATGGAAAAAAATGGCTAAAATACATTTTCTGCAGTCTCCAGGGATCAGGGCACCCACTTTGCTGGACAGGTTGCATAGACACTGGCAAAAATTTCATGAGCTTCTTGGAGACTATCACCTCCGTGGATGTCCTTTGTCATCAAGCAAGGACCTCTTGGCTATATGAGATTGAACAGACTGCTAAATATGACTACAATTTTCATGACTTTTTGTCTGACATATTACTGGCTTCTAATCTGTTTTCAGATATTAAAAAACTCTTCTCCTCAAGTCACTGATGGTTTAAAACCATTTTGTGATTTATACCTGTGGGTAAAATTAAAACATTTCTTTTCTGTCTCGTCCCTCCAGGAATTGGAGACATTTGGGTTCTGAACAGCCTTACCAAGGTCCAAAAAAGACTGTCTCCGGACATATACAAAAATCTCCGAGTATACTGGGGAGCCCAAACTCGTATAGGTGAGAAGACTAACAACGGTCCTCAGATGCAGCAAAAAACCCTCTAAAAACTAATGAAGAAAGAAGTTGCAAGAACATATCTCCTGCTACAAAAACAAAAAGGGTGATATGCAGGGGTTAACAGTCAGCCAGCTGCCTGTTGCTCTGGCTACGCCATGAGAAAATCACCACAGGAAAAGAATAAAAACAAAATACAGCAATACAGCATAACCCAAATAAAAGTACATCGGGTTGATCAGTTGGGGTTGTCATGCCCTGCTAAGCTAAGGAAAAACAGTGCGGGCCTTGGAACGGTGGGTCTGCACAAGTTCAGAACGCTGCTTGCACACACACCAAGATGTTTTCCCAAGGCATATGCGGGTCTATGACCTCCAGCTAGGCGATAACCCTTGTACAAGGTAATCAATGAAATGGGAGAGGTTTCCAGGGACACAGGAGGCTGACTTCTTGGTAGCACAACAAAACGTTTCTACTTGCCAAGACACTAAATAAAAGTGATGTGGCTCTGAGGAACAGGGCTCTTGACCCAAGAGGTCTTGAGTCCCATGGTCCCATCTTTAAAACTTTAATTCTGTCTCTAGTTTCTTTTCCCCAAACTGTGTGTGGACCACTTTTGATCCCATCTCCAAAAGACTGGCCAGGGGGCTGCCTGCTCAGAGGCCCTGGAACGCAGATGGGGCCTGACCTGCGAAGGACCCCAGCCCCCACTCAGCCAGAGAACAACCAGATGGCACTATGACTCCCGCCCTGTGCAAACAACTCTCACCCAGCCGAGTAAACAGGCCTCCCTGGGTAACAGGCGCAGAGGCGCCGCTCCTGTGGGACGGAGCCCAGAAACCAGGAGCCCGAGCCTCGGGGTCTGGACTTGGGTTCAGTTTTCAGTCGCCCGCCCTCTCTCCCGCCCCCTAGGGCAACGGGGTCACCTGCCTTGGCTCCTGTCTTTATGTAAACAGGGCTGGGGGACCCTGTGGTTTGAGTGCAGCCAGGCCCTGGCTCTCACTCCTCTGCGTGTAAATAAGTTACAAAGAATCTTTGTAGCTGTCCAGGGGAAGGGAGCCTGCCTCAGGTAGGCGGTGGGGATGAGATGCCAGGAGAAGGGAGGTGGCAGAGAGGTGAGGCCCATCCATACTGAGCTATGTGGTACAGAGAGGCTGCTTTGCCCACTGTCTGACCGAGGGAGGAGAGGGTCTGTCCCCTGCAGCAGAAACCAAGGTGGGTGGGTTGGGGGCACTGGGAGAAACAGGGGTGGAGCGGACCTGATGTCCTCAGCCCTGACGCCTTCCCTACTACTGTAGAATTTCAGGTGTGGTAAGAAAAAGGACTAAGGCCTCCTCTTCCCGCAGTGCAGGGCTGAAGAAAGAATATCAGTGGAGAGTTGAGAAAATAAATTGTATTCTGGCCTCCACCCTCTAGTGAGCTGTGTGCCTTTAGGATGGTGCCTTAACCTCTCTGAGTTTCCTTGTCTAGATAAATTGGAACTATACTCTGCCATTGAGCTCCCTTGATGTGATGGGAATTTTAGGAAGTAAACCACAGGACTACCCAATGAGGTAGGGAATGCTTATTTTCATTTTAGAGACAGAGGAATCGAGCCTCAGCAGATAGACCTGATTTACCCCCGACATGCACATCAAGAATCAGGAGATTGGGACTGACATACACACAAGCCTATATTTAAAATAGATAACTAGTAAGAGCCCACTGCAACAGCACAGGGAACTCTACGTAATACTCTCTAATGACCTACATGGGAATAGAATCGAAGAGTGGATACGTGTATAACTGATTCATTTTGCTGTACAGCAGGAACTAACATGATGTTGTAAATCAACATATTCCAATAAAAATTAATTTTAAAAAAAGGAGAGGCAGAAGCAGCTCTTTTCTCTGCCAAACTCCCATTCTGCCCCTTCAATGGAGGATTCCTTGCTGATTTGAAAACCGAGATTAGAAAGTTCTGGCTTACTGAAAACCGCCTTTCCTGCTGGAGACGAGGTTCTGACTCGTAACCTCTGCCTCGGGGCCCCCACCTCCCCCAGCCATCTCCTCTCCTCTCCCTGCACTCCTGTATCACCTTGGGTAAAATCCAGGGACAGAAAACAATCAACAACTTGTTCCACCCAGGGTAGAACTTGGCAGGAACTCCTGGAATTGCTGTCACCACCTTTTCCACTCCAGGGCAATTCATAAGTGTCTGCATTTCCATGGCACGTCTTAGACGCTGCACGAGGGAGAGGAGAGGGAGAGAGAACCGGTAACTCTTCTACTGACAAAAATTAGCACTGGGAGCATTCTAGGGGAGGAGGAGGAAAGGGGCAGAGGCCTTTGACAGTAAACTCTCGGCCACGATGTTCTAGGACAGGGATGGACAAGCTTCTGCCACTGGGCCAAGTGCGGCTTGCCACTTTTTGGTAGAGTTAGCTACCTAAGAATTTTATGGCTTTTATTTTGGGGGTTTTATTTTTAAAAATTTTGTTGTAGTATAGTCGCTCTGGAATGCTGTGTTAGTTTCAAGTGTACGGGAAAGTGATTCAGTTATACGTATATTCATTCTTTTTCAGATTCTTTCCCCATATAGGTTATCACAGAATTTTGAGTAGAGTTCCTTGTGTTAAATAGTAGGTTCTTGTTAGTTGTCTATTTTATGTATTTAAGAATTTTATGTTTCTAAATGGCTGGGGAAAAAATCAGAAGAAAGATTATTGTTCATGATGTGAAATTATATTAAATTCAAATGTCAGTGTCCATAAATCAAGTGACTTGGGAAGGAAACCATGCTTCTTCATTTACAGAGATGCTTTTGCACTACGATGGAAGAGTTGAATAGTTGTGACATCAACCAGGCGGCCTGCAAACCCTAAAATATTTGCTATCTGGCCCTTTAGAGAAGTTCGTGATCTCCTGTCCTATGAAAAACCCATGTGTCTGCGACACAGAGGCTTGTGGGGAGGGTCTCATCATTGGGGAAGTAGATATTTAACTCCTTGGTTTCTGTACAGCACCCATGCCTCAGCTGTGCCTGGTGGCCTCAGCTCGGCTGGGTCTAGTTGGTAGCTGAGGGGTGTGGGCTCTCAGACCCACCGGTGGATGAGAGTGGCCTTTCCCTTCACCCTTCACCCTCCACCCTTCAAGGGTCAAGTCCTTTCCTCCCCTGGCATGCGGAGTACTGGCAGCCANTCCCTGCACTCCTGTATCACCTTGGGTAAAATCCAGGGACAGAAAACAATCAACAACTTGTTCCACCCAGGGTAGAACTTGGCAGGAACTCCTGGAATTGCTGTCACCACCTTTTCCACTCCAGGGCAATTCATAAGTGTCTGCATTTCCATGGCACGTCTTAGACGCTGCACGAGGGAGAGGAGAGGGAGAGAGAACCGGTAACTCTTCTACTGACAAAAATTAGCACTGGGAGCATTCTAGGGGAGGAGGAGGAAAGGGGCAGAGGCCTTTGACAGTAAACTCTCGGCCACGATGTTCTAGGACAGGGATGGACAAGCTTCTGCCACTGGGCCAAGTGCGGCTTGCCACTTTTTGGTAGAGTTAGCCACCTAAGAATTTTATGGCTTTTATTTTGGGGGTTTTATTTTTAAAAATTTTGTTGTAGTATAGTCGCTCTGGAATGCTGTGTTAGTTTCAAGTGTACGGGAAAGTGATTCAGTTATACGTATATTCATTCTTTTTCAGATTCTTTCCCCATATAGGTTATCACAGAATTTTGAGTAGAGTTCCTTGTGTTAAATAGTAGGTTCTTGTTAGTTGTCTATTTTATGTATTTAAGAATTTTATGTTTCTAAATGGCTGGGGAAAAAATCAGAAGAAAGATTATTGTTCATGATGTGAAATTATATTAAATTCAAATGTCAGTGTCCATAAATCAAGTGACTTGGGAAGGAAACCATGCTTCTTCATTTACAGAGATGCTTTTGCACTACGATGGAAGAGTTGAATAGTTGTGACATCAACCAGGCGGCCTGCAAACCCTAAAATATTTGCTATCTGGCCCTTTAGAGAAGTTCGTGATCTCCTGTCCTATGAAAAACCCATGTGTCTGCGACACAGAGGCTTGTGGGGAGGGTCTCATCATTGGGGAAGTAGATATTTAACTCCTTGGTTTCTGTACAGCACCCATGCCTCAGCTGTGCCTGGTGGCCTCAGCTCGGCTGGGTCTAGTTGGTAGCTGAGGGGTGTGGGCTCTCAGACCCACCGGTGGATGAGAGTGGCCTTTCCCTTCACCCTTCACCCTCCACCCTTCAAGGGTCAAGTCCTTTGCTCCCCTGGCATGCGGAGTACTGGCAGCCAGGCTTGGACTCCTCAGGAGGGAGGCTGGAGGCTTTTTCCCTGGAGAAACTGACCAAGCGATGTGATCTCGATGCTGACTGTGGGAGTCTAGCTCCCCCCAGATCTTCGAAGGGACGCTCAAGCCACCGGGATGTGTGAGGAAAGCACCATTTTTAGGTCTGGTGAGGTTGAGAACTTCGGGGTTGATCAAGGAAGAGACAGGACCGAGATGGGACGGGATCACAGAACAGGCTTTACTGGGAAGGGCTTGGTCACGACTGCTTGAAAAGGACCTTACAGACAGCTGAAGGCCTAGCAAGAGACCTTGCAGAAACGGCTGCGGGAGGCAGAGAGGGCACAGGGCGGGGGAGCTTCCGGGAGAGAGGGACCGGTGTGTCTCGGTGATGTCACTCAGGAGTCCAGGGGTCAGAGAACCCTGAAGGGCAGCGGCAGGCTTCTGGTTTTTATTGCCCTGGGCTTTGTCTATCTACTGGGAGCTGATGTTGAATGCCCTTTGGCAAAGCAGGCGGGCTCAGGTGGCTAAATATATCCTTCTTGGGGCTATATTTAAAGCAATGGGATGTGTAAGGATTTGTGTTAAGGGCTGGTGGGCTTGGAGCCTCCTGTGAAGAAGTAAAACACCCCAAGGTCGTCTCTAGCTCATGAAATAACTGTGGCTACAAGAAGGGAAAGGCCGAGAAACCATGGCAACGCAGGGAGCAGAAGAAAACAGTGACCAGAAGCCTCTGCTGTTAACAGCCTCAGCGACAGGAGAAGGAATTGCAGGGCGCTCTACAGATGGAACACTCAAGAGACACGAGCAATATCTTTGGAATGGGAAATACTGGAGCAAAACCGAGACATTCAATAGAAGGGAAGGTTAAGGAAATGTGATAGCAAACGGAGCAGAAAAGACAAACACGTTTTCAAAAACGAGTAAAAAACACAAAAATTCGAATATCAACCCAGGAGGTCACACATCTGAATTTTAAGAATTGGGGGAGGCAAGAACAGAGAAAATGAAGTGGGGGAAATTGTGAGTAAGACAATTTAAGGTAATTTCTCAGAAATGGAGGACATGCAGAGCCCACAGAATGCTTAGCAACACGAATGTGAAAGAAACAAAATCGACACGTGGGTGAGAACATTTTGAGCCTAAAGATTTCCAGAAACCAGAAATCCAAAAGACGTCTCATGTAAAGGATGAAGAATCAGAACGCTCCTGGGTGGCTAAATATTGGAAGTTAGGAAACAAAATTCCAAAGGAATATCATTTCCAAACTAGAATTTTACACCCAAACTATAAAAAGTTATTTTTTTAAAGAGGAGCAAAAAGATATTTTTAGATAAGCGAGGTCTCAAAATATTTACTCCAACAGGCACATTATCTCAGGATGCTTACAGAAGAGTATGCTTACGGAGGAGCTTTGTCAATCTTAAAGGAAATCAGTCCTGAATATTCATTGGAAGGACTGATGCTGAAGCTGAAACTCCAATACTCTGGCCACCTGACGTGAAGAACTGACTCATTGGAAAAGGCCCTGATGCTGGGAAAGATTGAAGGCAGGAGGAAGAGGGGAAGACAGAGGATGAGATGGTTGGATAGCATCACCGACTCAATGGACATAAGTTTGAGCAAGCTTCGAGAGTTGGGGATGGACAGGGAAGCCTGGTGTGCTGCAGTCCATGGGGTCACAGAGTCAGACAGGACTGAAGCGACTTAGTACGTATGCAAAGGAGAAGTAATCAGGAGAGAACTAGGACCCAGAAGCAGAAAACCCAACAGATGGGAGGGGACGGGATTAAGGGCTTCCCAAGGGGCTGCAGAAAGGAGATCCCAGGATGACTGCAGCGCAGGAGCTGAGAAGAAGCTGGACCTTTCTTGGGCAGGAAGCAAGAGTTTCAGAATTTTTCTAAAGAGTCTGACACATGTCTGTATTCAGGTGATAAAAAGAATTGTTTTCAAAATCTAAAGAAAACATTTTAGCCCCAACGGAGAAAGACTTCTTTGCATTTCTCACGTTTTTTTCTTCTGTTGCTGTTCATCAGTTTCCAACAATCAAGTCCTGTTTTTCCACACTGTTTGTCATTTGTGCACCTATGCAATAATATGAAGACAGAATTTTAGGTGAAGAATATTCCAGCATCTCTGGCTGCGTCCGGAACGCGAGACACTGCTCTGTCGTCCTAAACGCTTCCGCCTTCCTCTTTTACATTATGCAGCAACATTCCTCCTAATGAACAGGGCCCGTGGATTTTCCGGGCAGCTTGGGGCCTGTTCTAAAAGGGAGCACAGAGCCTTGTGCTTCTCAGCCAGCTGTTCTGAAGTTGTGATTAGTCACCGTCGTCCCATCTGCCGTTGTTAAGCACTTTAAACAGCGCTTCATCCCGGGTATGGCCGAAAATATGAGCCTATATCTGGAGGATTTTAGTGAAGAGAGCCTGAGCTTTGAACCTGAAATTACTTGCCTCTCCCACTCTATAGCTGATGAATTTTGGCAAATGTTCTGAGTTTTAAAAACGATCCTATCGTGGCTGCAAAGCATCTGGTACCGTGCATGTTTCCTTGGAGATGCTTAACGCCTAGGGGCTGTGACAGGTGTTAATGTTTTGCAGTGTCCACGGTGCTTTCATCTGTCTTTTCTCATTGAATCTTCAATGAGGTGGGAGGGCAAGTTTGATGTCTCTATTTAAAAACAGATAAAACTGACACTCAGCACAGCCTAGTCCTCGGGATGGACCCCCTTGGGGGCGGAGCGTTTCTGGCCCTTGGGCAATGCTGTACCACAGATAGAGCCATTGGGAAGGGAACTTACTTGAAAGAGCAACCATCCCTGCCTTAGTTTTACTTCCGGTCCTACCGTCCAACAGAAGGACCATGTGGTCAAGGACAGACCGTGATTACAGACCTGCATCCAGAGAGAGGGTGTTTTCATGTTCCAGTTGGACCCGGAGAGATAAGTGAGGGCAGGACAGAGCAGATCCAGGAGACGTTTCTCTGTCCATTGCCTCAAAGGAGACTGGAAAACAAGCGTGTATGAATCACTCCACTTTTGTAAATAGGTTTATTCCACAGATGGGGTACGAAATATCAGGGCAGTCTACAGTAAGGACAAAACCCCAAGCAAAGGGTAGAGTTTTAAAAATGGCATTCTTGGCACAATCCTTCCCATTCGTCATTTTAAAGACATGTTGTGGTTGTTTAGTTGCTAAGTGGTGTTTGTCTCTTTGGGGAGGGACCCCATGGACTGCAGCCCACCAGATTCCTCTGTCCATGGGATTTCCCAAGCAAGAATGCTGGAGATGGTTACCATTTTCTCCTCCAGGGAATCTTCCTGACCCAGGGATTGAACCCATCTCCGGCTTGGCAGGCAGATTCTTTACCACTGAGCCACCAGGGAAGCCCCTTTAAAGACAAAATTTGACGAAAGTGTTTACTTAGTTACGTTCAAAGAGGAACTTGAAGCCTACATAGAAATAAAAACACCATCCTTTGCTTGGGTCTTTGTCCTTATTATTACTGCAGACTGCTGTGATATTTTTTATCCCATCTATGTGCAAGATTGCCAGGAGAAATATCAATAACCTCGGATACGCAGATGACACCACTCTTATGGCAGAAAGTGAAGAGGAACTAAAAGCCTCTTGATGAAAGTGAAAGAGGAGAGTGAAAAATCTGGCTTAAAGCTCAACATTCAGAAAACGAAGATCATGGCATCCGGTCCCATCACTTCACGGCAAATAGATGGGGAAACGATGGAAACAGTGACAGACTTTATTTTCTTGGCTCCAAAGTCACTGCAGATGGTGACTACAGCCATGAAATTAAAAGATGCTTACCCCTTGAAAGAAAAGTTATGACCAACCTAGACAGCATATTAAAAAGCAGAGACATTGCCGACAAAGTTCTGTCTAGTTGAAGTTATGGTTTTTCCAGTGGTCATGTATGGATGTGAGACTTGGACCATAAAGAAAGCTGAGCACTGAAGAATTGATGCTTTTGAACTGTGGTGTTGGAGAAGACTCTTGAGAGTCCCTTGGCCTGCAAGGAGATCAAACCAGTCAGCCCTAAAGGAAAACAGTCCTGAGTATTCATTGGAGGGACTGATGCTGAATCTGAAACTCCAATACTTTGGCCACTTGATGCGAAGAAATGACTCATTGGAAAAGACCCGGATGTTGGGAAAGACTGAAGGCAGGAGGAGAAGGGGACGACAGAGGATGAGATGGTTGGGTGACATCACTGACTCGATGGACATGAGTTTGAGCAAGCTCTGGGAGTTGGTGATGGACGGAGAGGCCTGGTGTGCTGTAGACCATGGGGTCGCAAAGAGTCGACACGGCTCAGGGACTGAACTGAGCTGACTGATGTAGTAAATGTAGTTTTTCTTTTTAAGCAAGCTTCAAGTTCCTCTTCAAACATAACTAAGTAAATAGATATTTGTACCAAACCATGTCGTTAAGGTGGTGAACGGGAAAGACTGTGCCAAGAATGCCATTTTAAGGTAAAAGGCAAGTGATGAAAGATAGGGGCCTGTGGCAAGGACACAAAGTGGGAGCTTGTGCACCCCTGTGAAAGGGCCTGAGGTGGCATTCTTTAACAGGCAACAGTGATGGCAGGCAGAGACGGTGAGCGCCCAGCTCCCTGAGATGGTGAGAAAGAGTGGCCTCATCAGATGTGCCCTGCAGCCTTAACTCTGAGTTGCTACGCGATCCACAGGGAGGGTGGATTCCGGGGGTGAGGCTGGGCGGTGGAGGGTGAAGAGAGAAGGTGGCAGGGTGCCTCCAGCCATTGTCCATACAGAACAGCTGGAAGCGGAACCCTGGTAACCTGAGGACGACCTGATCCGCGTATACTTTGATCTCATCCATACGGCAGCCCAGTTTCTGATACTTATTTATCTATCTCTGCATCAGAACCACACCTATCATCCATAATATCCTCTCCCGAGAAATTCAGCAAAATGTAGCTTGAGACATTACAAAAGGACCGGAGGGGAACAGTGACCCGATAGTCTTAGCTAGACCATGACAAACTATATAGTTTTAGCTAGATTATGTGTTTCTGGACTGCGAATTGGCTTCTGTGCGCTTGGTAAACAGTGGAACTATTAATAGGTTAGGATAAGGTGAAGCCCTATTGTTTCATATCCAAGTTTTCTCAGCATGTTGCTGCTTTGATTGCTAAAGCCCCAGCACCTGCAAACAAAGCACTCTGAGGAAGCTGAACTCCGCAGACTGCGGGGACAGCCAGGAACAGGGCGTGCCCCTTCTTCTGTCCCTCAGCTCCTGCGCCGCGTGCCTTAGTTTAAGGCTTCTGCACACTTGTCCCTGTCTTTGCATATCTGCTGTGTCAGCCTAACTCTATAGCCTCATCTTTCCTTACAGCCCTTCCATCAGGCTACGTTTCCCTTTTATTTAAAAAATGTCCCCTAGTCTGACTGAGATATAATTATCATATAGTGTTATATTAGTTTCAGGTGTAGAACATAATGATTTAGGTACATATTGTGAAATTACCACAATTAGTTTAACACCTGTCACCTCAGTTAATTTTTTTTTCTTGTGATGCAAACTTTTAAGACCCACTCTCCTAACAATTTTCAAATATACAGTACAGTGTTAACTATAGTCTCCATGCTGTACATTATATGCCCAGAATTTGTCACCTTATAACCCAAAGTTTGTACCTTTGGACCACTTTCACTATTTTTAGAAATCTCTAGAACAGGGATTTGTGGCCACACATTCTTTAATCTCCACTACCCAGCGCAGAACAAACATTTACCAGAACGGGTGTTGAAATATTTACCAGTCTCTCTGCCGTTCTCCCCACCCTTCCACCTTTGTGCTTTTGCACCAGCTCTATCTGGAATGTTCTTGGCTGGTGGGGCATTTCCACAGCTCCTCCTTCAAATACCACCCCCGCTGCAAAGTCTTTCGGATTTGATCTCTGCCCCCAAGCTCTGTCTCTCTCCATCTCTGGGTTGTGATCTCACCTTATTATCAACAACACATCAGTTCCCTTGCCAGGAGCGTCCCAGGTCGAGAAGCCCAAGACTCTAGCCTGATTTTTATTCCCCCCTACCAGAGATCAAATTGCCAACATCTGCTGGATCATGGGAAAAGCAAAAGAGTTCCAGAAAAACATCTATTTCTGCTTTATTGACTATGCCAAAGCCTTGGACTGTGTGGATCACAGTAAACTGTGGACAATTCTGAGAGAGATGGGAATGCCAGACCACCTGACCTGCCNCCCGGGCGCAGGGATGCCGCGCCTCACCGCGCTCCCCCGCAGAGGCGTGCAAGGAGAACTGACCCCCTGGGGCTGCCGTCGGCTGCGAAACACAAAGGCCGGAAGTACGTCGGCGGCTGCCTGGCCTGGCGCCCTCTCTAGGACCCTGGAGGCCCCACAGCTCAGTGGTTCTCCAGACCCGAAGCTGGTGGGCGGAGGGAGCTGACCTGGGTATAGCGAGGGCGTGTGCCCCACTGCAGGGGCGGCAGAGTGGCTCGCAGAAACACATTCGGAAGTCGAATCTACAATTTACGTGTGGAAGAGAAACTCCACTTAGATGTATCCCTGCTTGTTTTAGCTAAGGGCTTGGAGCACAGAGGATTAATATCCGAGCTCCCCCAAAGGACGAGGATAAACAGGCCTGCAGAAAGCAGATCAGGGCTCAGGGTCTTTCAGTGACCGAATGGGTCAGGACGCAGACTTGTGTGCGCCGCAACGGTTGGTGCCCTTTCCACTGCCCGGGTCTGCCTCTTAACAGAAATGAATCCTATTAAATGCTTCCTGCTTTCAACATGGTAGGAAACACGGAACAGTTTCAAAGCTGATCAGATGGAGTGTGTGAGAACTCAGAGAAGACATCTTATACCCACTAGGGTGGCTCCTATAAACCCCCTCCCCCCCAACCACAAAACAACAAATGTTAGCAAGCATGTGGGGAAATTGGAGCCCTTGTGCATGGCTGGTGTGCCTTTGTGCAATGGTGCAGCCCCTGCGGAAGACTGTATACAGTAACAACAAAATATCTGAAAAAGAAAGAGATAAAGCAATCACATTCACAACAGCATCAAAAACAATAAAATATTAGGGATAAGTTTATTGAAGAGATGCAAGATCTGTATGCTGAAAACTATAAGACTGATGAAAGAAACTGAAGAAGTCACAAATAAGTGGAAAGATATCCTTTATGAACTGGGAGAGTTAACATTAAAATGTCCCTATTACACAAAAAGCATCTACTGAATCAGTGCATTCCCTACCAAGATTCCAAGAGGCATTTTTCACAGAAATAGAAAAAACAGTCCTACAGAGACACAGAATCCAATGGAACAGAATCAAGAGCCCACAGATCAATCCACGCCGAGACCAAATGGAACAGAATCAAGAGCCCACAGATCAATCCATGCCGAGACCGTCAATTGGTCTTCAATATGGTTGCCAGGAAGGCTCAATGGGGACAGGAGTCACCCCAGTGAACGGTGCTGGGAAACTGAGTTTCCACCTGCAGAAGAATGAAACTGGACCCCTGTCTTACACCACTCACAAAACTATCAATAACTCGAAATGGTTTAAAGACTTAAATACAAGACCCGAAACCATAAACCTAATGAAGAAAACACAAGACAACACTGGTCTTGGCAACGATTTTTTGAGGATGATACCAAAAGCACAGGCAACAAAAGCAAAAATAAACAAGTAGGACTGAATTGAATGAAAGCACTTCTGCTCAGGGGAAAAAGAGTCTACAAAATGCAAAGGCAACTTAGGGAGTGGGAGAAAAGCATCTGTAAGAAACTCATACAACTTAATAGCAAAAAACCTAGTAACCTGTTTACGTATATTGGACAGAGGACCTGAATAAATATTTTCCTGAGGAAGACAGACAGATGGACAACAGGTACGTGAAGAGATGCTCAGCATCACCAATCGCAGGAAAATGCAGATCAAACCACAATGGGATGTCCCCTCACGTTTGTCATAATGGCTATTATATATACACATATTTAATATATTGAAATATTCTATATATTAATTATATATTATTATATATTAGAAATATATATAAAAGACAAGAGATAAATGCTGGTGAGGATGCAGAGGAAAGGTAACCTGGCGCACTGTTGGTGTGTTAGTCGTGTCCTACCCTTTGGGGCCCCATGGACGTCAGCACTCCAGGCTTCTGTGTCCATGGGATTTCCCAGGCAGGAATACTGCAGCAGGTAGCCATTTACTTCTTCCCAGTCCAGGGACTGAACCTGTGTCTCCTGCGTCGCAGGCAGATGCTTCACTGTTGGAGCCACCAGGGAAGCTGTAAAGTGGCTCGGTGACTATGTGGAGCAGTAGGGAGGTGTTTTTAAAACGTTAAAAGTACAGTGTGATCCAACAATCCCACTTCTGGGTAGACATCCAGATGAAATGAAATCAGGTTCTTGAAGAGACACCTGAGTTCCTGTTCGTTGCAAGATTATTGGCAACAGCCAAGATATGGAAGCAGCCTAAGTGTCCACTTAGGGATGAACGGATAGGAAAGATCGAAATGCGTCGTCTTCTAAGATGTGGGATTATTCAGCGACAAGAAACGACATCCTGCTATTTTTGACCATACAGGTGGACCTTGAGGATATTATGCTAAGTGAAGTAAGCCAGGCAGAAGTTTCTGGATTCAGCAGCCAGTCCTGGATTAAGCGAAGCTCTTGAGTAAGGATTTCCTTCCTTTTTAAAGTTGAGTAATATTCCACTAGGTAGATCACATTTTGTTGATCTGTTCATCCTGTGATGGACATTTGGGTTCTTTCCAGCTCATCTTTAAGAGGGAAATGACATGATCTTACTGTGGGGTCAGAGCACTGAGGATGGTCAGAAAGGAGGTAGACTTGGGAGCACCGTGAGTTCCTAACAGAGGTGCAGCAAGACAGGTGCAGTCTGCGGGGAGGAGAGGGCTGGACTCAGAGCAGTTTGGTGACTTCCTTTCCTCCATTGGAATGACAGGGAGGGGACAGGAACCCAGGGTCTTAGTTTGGGAAGCTGGGAGGAGACACCCAGAGAAGAAGGAGCAGAAGGAGGAGGAGAGAAGGATGGTGAAGGGAAGCGGTTTTGCTTTTCTTTGGGGTGGAGCAGGGAAGATAATGCTGGAATTGGGAGCAGGGAAGATAATGCTGAAATTGAGACATCTTTAGGACATCCAGGGGGCAATGCTTGAGGATAGAAGTGAAAATGGAGTAAAGTGACCCCATAATTATAAAAGGGCCAACAGATATGGTGGAAGAGAAAGGTCCTCCTTTCTCCTCTCACCCAGAACTCTCTGCCAAGCCCTGCAGGTTCTTAAAGCTGCTGGGAGAACCTCTCCCAGCCTCTTAGCTGGACATATAGTGCCCTCTCGTGGCCATTACATGCAGCTGCAACTGAACCTGCACCCTAGGGCAGGTTCTGGTATCCTGAAAGCTGGTATCCTGAAAGCTGCAGTTGTGGCCCATTAGCCTAAGAAGGAACTCACGGTGGATTTTAAGATCCTGAACATAAGGACTGGGTACTCAAAGGTCCAGAGAAGCTAACTCCCCCCTCGACACGTGCCGTGAGCCTAGGAGGCACTGTGGGACAGCAGAGGAGAAACAGGAGACCAATAATGGGAGGTTCACACCTAACTTGGAGGAGTCCTATGCTTTTGGTATAAATATTATTGTTTATTGGAAAGCATTCATATAGAGGGAGCCTCCTAAACACAAGGCGGTGAGGGCTTCTTCATCCCTGCGGTCCTTTGAGGGTGGCAAGGGCAACATCGTGATTCTATCATCTTTCTCCGCCAGGCCCCTTCCGCAGCCCCAGCTTTTCTGAGAAGTAACCCTGCCTCCCAATCACACCTTTTTTCCAGGCCTGGGATTTAACACTGAGCAGGCCTGGCCCCTTATGAGGGAGCTCTGGTTCCCTCCCCAACCCACACCCTCCTTCCCCCCTTCCCCGCCAATTAGGAAAAGTGCTATGTCCATCCTGATCTCTGGTATGTGAGTTTTGAGGTGCCCAGAGCTAGCTGCAGGGCCTGGGGATGCGGAGGAGAAAAAAGAAGGGGAAGAAGGCAGCACAACAGAACCCAGGGAGGTGGGCTCGACTGAGCTTTGCTCACGAATCCTCAGCACTCTCCCCTGTCCTGTTAAGCACAACAAACCACGATCTTTTTCCTGATGGGGAGGGGCCTCCCATGGCTTTGAGTAAACGTTAGCCTGGTTCTCAGAGCTCTGGTCTCCTGCTGAGTTCTCTGCACAGATGCAGCCCAAGCAGCCATTCCTCCTTCCTCTCCTCCCTCCGCTCTCCTGGGACACAGCATCCTCTGCCCCATTGCTCCAGCCACGTGGTCACAGACCCACGTTCAGAACTCAACCTCCTGATCTTGTCAGAGGGTTTGCAGGCTGGGTCAGGGCAGGTAAGGAGAGGATACTAAAAGGAAATAGCCTCAATATTTCTGATGATAAACCACAAGGTCTGATTAGCAGAGAAGGTATCTCAGCCCTATATCCAGCTGGTGTCTCCTGCCTAACTCGGAGCATGCCGTCCCTTCACTCCAGCGGGTGAGCTAGCCCCAGAAGAGTCCTCCAAGGAGGGGTGAAGTGGTACTTAGCGACTGAGGAACTGCTGAGAAGGAGACAGCTTGTGGCAACGAGCCCCTCCTGGGGTGGGACATCCTCTAACTGCACTTGAAGATGGTCCCACCTGCTGGAGAATCCGTTGGTGGGTCTTTGCTGGGTGGGCAGGAGGTGACCACAGCAGGACCACACTTGGCTCTCTGGACCCCTCCTTCCTCCCAGCAGTGCCCAGTCGCTGCCAATGGCCACGCCCTGCCCTCGGGTTGCTTCCCTTTGTCAGGATCTTGCCACCCTCATATCTTGGCTGTCTCATACCCAGCTGGTATCTTTTGCCTCTTCTTGGGAAGCTGTCTTAGGTTTCCCCTGAAATCTGAACCCCTCCAGGAGGTTTCTCTGGGTTTTCCAGCAGCTCTGTGCCCTCTTCTTGTCCCCACACTTGGCCAGGACTCAGGTCTTCTGAGGTTTCCTCCCCCTTGTCCAGCCTGGCCCATTGGTCCTGCCGTTGGTGGGGTGGGTCTCACATTCCGATTGGCCTCAGCCCTGGCCTGTTCAGTGGACCCTGGGTCTCCTCCTTGACCTAAATCTCTCTTCCTATCACATGTTATGCTTTGTTCCAGTCTCATAATGTGTTGCAATATCAATTGCTACATTTTTACCCTTTTAACTAGTTGGATTTTCTTTGTAGCCCTCCTATTGGTCAGACTGGGCTTTTTTTTTTTTTTTTNCCTTGACCTAAATATCTCTTCCTATCACATGTTATGCTTTGTTCCAGTCTCATAATGTGTTGCAATATCAATTGCTACATTTTTACCCTTTTGACTAGTTGGATTTTCTTTGTAGCCCTCCTATTGGTCAGACTGGGCTTCTTTTTTTTTTTTTTGCGCTAGGGAGGTGGGTGGGGGTGTGTGGTATTCAGTTCAGTCCTCAGTGAGTCTGACACTTTGTGACCCCATGTCAGGGCCTCCCTGTCCATCACCAACTCCTGGAGTCCACTATTACCTAGACTAAAAAAGCTACTTCTTAGCATTGGTTTTCAAATTGGATCAAAGTATTAAAAAAAACAAAGAAAAAAAAAAAGGAGAATGGCCCTTAATTTTAGGTTAGGTCAAGAAGGAGAGGTAAGCAAGTGGGCTCAGAATTCTGCAGGCAGGGAAGGATGTGTCTAAGGAGCTCAGCTCGGAGGACTGTCTCAGTAGGAAGTGGGAGGCTGAGGCAGGGCTGTGAGGAAAGGTCCTGCCTGGGCAGGCGACGCCTGGTAATAAGATGAGGTGAGTTCTGCTCTGTCTTTGGGGCTTAAACCTGTGGGTGGGGATGGGTGACACAGTTAAAAAAAAAAAGAAAAGGAGGGAGGGAGTCCAAGAACAAGACGGCTGATTCTGTGTCCTGGATGGATGGAGCCTCTGAAATGAGCTACAGGGTGTGGCCCCGGGCCAACAAGGTGTGGGGAAGGTCTGGGAGCTGGAGTGAAGGGTGGTGTCTACTGGGAGCTGGACTGCTGAGGAAACAGGTACAGAAGAGGCTTGGATTTGTATTAAAGAGACTGCAGAGTTCCACAGCCTCGTGNGCCTCTGAAATGAGCTACAGGGTGTGGCCCCGGGCCAACAAGGTGTGGGGAAGGTCTGGGAGCTGGAGTGAAGGGTGGTGTCTACTGGGAGCTGGACTGCTGAGGAAACAGGTACAGAAGAGGCTTGGATTTGTATTAAAGAGACTGCAGAGTTCCACAGCCTCGTGACCACTGGGGACATCAGCAGTGGGCATGCGTGACCAGTGCCCCTGGGATTGGTGGTCCAGGCCATGCTATGGTGATGGGACGCCCAGTAAACACTAAGAATTTCAGATGAATCCAGCGCTCGGAGAGGCAGGACTAATGACAAACTCTCTCTCACATTTCTACAGCACTTTGCAGTTTAAAAATAATCATTCTATAAGGCGATGCTGGTTTGATCTCGCAGATTGCATAATGGGTTTTTTGCAAGGCTGCTTGGCCGTGAGTTGGCTCAGCACTCGGCATTCAAGTCTCCCCTCTCAGATCCACCACCCGGAATCCACTGCCATCCCCTTGGCCTGGCCCACGACGTTGACAGCGGCTCGTAGCGCCCACCTCTCTCATGGCGCAGAAAGGGTGACTACTGGGCTTGCTGCCGCGGGTCCCACGGGACGGTGAGGGGCCGGGCCAGGCTTCTGTGCTCCACGTGGCAGGAGTAGGGGGCTTGGTCCTCAGAGGGGACCTCCACCACCACCCAGGACTGGTAAGTGCCGTTGCCGCTGGGGAGCACGTTGCCCCCTGACTCAGCCTCCTGGGTGTCGCCGGCCCGGGTCCAGTGCAGCCCGATGCTTCGTGGGTAGAAGTCGTAGGCCAGGCACTTGAGTGTCCTCTTGTGCCCCGGGGCTGCGTGCCCGGTGACTGACACAGAGGGAGACTCTGTGGAGGGACAGGGCGTGGGTGCCAAAGGCCTGGCGTCTCCCTGCCCACAGCTCCCCACCTCGGCATCAGGGGTCAGCAAGGCTTCTCCTCGAAGGCCGGGGCCCCCCACCACCCTTCCCGAGACCCTTCCCCACTGCGTCAAGGGCCCTCTGTGGCCACGCTCTTCCCCGCCCAGCTTGCAGCATGTATGACTTCTGAGGTCAGGTTGTGAACGGGCCAAACGTTTTCCTGTTCTCTCCCCTCAAACATCCAAAACGGGCTCTGTGCCCCCACCCTCGGGCTCAGCCCTGCCTCTTAGTTCTGTCTCGGGCTCCATCCATCCACCCCATCGTCCTTCCGACCCTCCCCTGCTCAGGGCTGCGACCCTCTTCCTCATTTCTTCTCCAGTCAGCCTCAGCTCATGCCAGCTGATCCTGGTACCCCTGTTTCCGTCCTTGCGGGGCAGGCATTGCACACACCTGCCTTCTCTCCACGGCCAAGCTGGGCGGTGGCATCACCGGGAGAAGGGACTGCGGGGTCTGCCTGGGACGGTCTCCTGGGCACCCACCTGCGGTCACCCTGGTCTTTCCCAGCAGAGCAAGGGAAGGTTGGGGTGAGGGAGGGCGGGGCATAGGCAGCAGCGAGTACCTTGTCGGGCCAGGTGGGTCCTGCTGTAGGGCAGGTACCTCCGCAGCATCCCTGGGCACTCCTCTTCCAGGTAGGCCTTGGCCCGCTGCACGTAGACTGCCTCTGCTTCCCACTTCCGCTTGGTGTTCTGAGCTGCTGGGTCCAGAGGGACCCAGGCTGGGATTTCTTTGTCGAACCTGATGAAGTCCTGGCCATCGTAGGCGTACCCCCAGAATGCTCCACTACTTTTGTTATTCTGGAGCTCACAGCCGAATGCTCCCTGGAAGGTGTGAGACCCTGTACCCTCCCCCCGACCCCGTGAAAGTCAGCCGGCCAACCAGGCATCAGTTACGCCTAAAGAGCTCTTCCTCTTGCACAGTCTGCCACCAATAGCCTGATAGCAGGGGCTTCCCTGGTAGCACAGCAGTAAAGAACTCTCCCGCCAATGCAGGAGACGCAGGTTCGATCCCTGGGTCGGGAAGACCCCGGGGAGAAGGAAAGGGCAACCCCACTCCAGTGTTCTTGCCTGGGAAATCCCATGGACAGAAGAGCCTGGTGGGCTACGGTCCACGGGGTCTCAAAGGGTCAGGCGGGACTTAGGGTCCAAACAACAACAACAAGACTAGGCAACCGAGCAGTGTGTCCATGGTCGAGTAGCTCGTGACTGGGGGAGCCGCCACGAGAACCCAGGACGCACTGCAGGCTGCCTCATTCTCCACCCCACATCCCTGGGCAGGGGTGAGTCTGGTGCACAAAGAGGGACTCGCCTTGGATGGACGGGGGTGTGGAAGGGAGAGCTCAGAGGGGCCCGGATCTATCCTGACTCGGCCCTGGGAGTGAGGGTGGGGAGAGCAGGNACTGCAGGCTGCCTCATTCTCCACCCCACATCCCTGGGCAGGGGTGAGTCTGGTGCACAAAGAGGGACTCGCCTTGGATGGACGGGGGTGTGGAAGGGAGAGCTCAGAGGGGCCCGGATCTATCCTGACTCGGCCCTGGGAGTGAGGGTGGGGAGAGCAGGCAGGCGGGTGAGTGTGGGACTCGGGAGGGGCGCGCAGAAACGTCTGTGTGCTTCCTGGTCCTCCTTTGGGAGGGCCTGCTCCCCTCCCGCTCACAGTTGCGGGGCTGCCTCTTGAGCGGAGCCCCTGTGCCCCCGCAGCCCGTGGCCCACTCACCTTCTCTGTCCTTGTAGTAGCCCATGATGTCGCTCAGGGTCTCCATGAAGATGTCCTCCCTGGCCCTCTGAAGGGCGCTCTCCTTCTCCCAGTCCTCCATTCCTTCCACCTGGCTCCATGGCGCCAGGGGCTCGGCCCTCCTGCCGTTGCTATCGTAGTGGAAGAAGGGCTGGTCATTGAGGTAGGCAACGGCCTGGAAGCTGGGGAAGCCCTCACGGGGCTTGGACAGCCCGGTGTAGAGGAAAGTCAGAGAGTAATTCCCTGTGAAAGACGAGGAGGACTTTGAGGAGTGGCGTCCCTGCAGGTGAGTCCAGGGCGGGGCAGCAGGGCGCCAGGAATGGAGGGCACCGGGCCTTCTCTCCTCGGCTCTGTCCACCCGCTGTCCGCTGCAGATCGCCAGAGCCTCCCCCAGGAGAAGGGGCAGCCTCTGTCCCGGGGATGACAGTTCAGAGCCCACTGTGGGCCTCCACTGCCTCTTGTCTTCTTGACAAATAAGCAGATAGTATCTCTCAGCCTCCTTGTAGGTGTATTG
>SJYA01002915.1:0-35396 GCA_006410615.1 Neotragus moschatus
AAGTGGGCTTTATCCCAGGGATGCAAGGATTCTTCAATATCCGCAAATCAATCAATGTAATTCATAAAAAAAATAAATAAAATGACATGTGCACCTTGATTTTCGGGACAGCCCTATTACAATAGCCAAGACACAGAATCCACCAAAATGTCCATTGACTGAAACATGAAGACTCCATGGTACATCTATACAGTGGAATGCTCCTCAGCCACGAAACAGAACGCAATAATGATACTGGCAGCAGCCTGGATAGACCAAGAAAGTATCCTACTATAAATACTTTTCAGAGAGAAAAGACAGAAGATATCACATACAGGGGGAAATCTGTAAGTTCAGACCAAAGAACTAATTCACAAAATAGAGACAGACTCAGAGACTGAGAAAATCAGACTATAACTATCAAAGGAAAGTTAGAAAGGACAGATAAACTAAGAGTTTGGGATGAAAATATACACACTAATATACTTCAAGATGATAACAAAAAAGGACCTACTGAATAGGACTGAGGGCTCTACTGAGCACACTGTAATAGCCTATATGAGGGGAAAAAAAAGCAAAAAAGTAGATACACATCTATGTATAACTGAATCAAGTTCATGTACACCTAAAACAAAGCACTGGAAATCAACTCTACCCCCAATATAAAGTAACAATCAATTACACATTAAGTTACATGAACTCAGTCTAGAGGAAACCAGACAGTGGTGACCGTGTGAATCAGATATAGGATATCACTGTGGCACATTAGTATCAAAGAAAGCCAGCAGAGTGCGCAGCAGCAGCTCACTCAGAGGTGCCTGACCTCACGTGAATATGACAATACGAAGAGACGTAAAAGGACTGCAGGTTAATCTAGGCAACACCCTCAATTCAGATGTTGGAAATCTCAGCGCAGAATAGACACACTGAGGTAAAGAGCAGACATGCGGGTCTCTCGGTACAGGATCCAGAACCTTGTGGGTGGGGTGGGACCCACACAATCCGCAGACCCTGCACCTGGGGTCACATGTCCACAGTCTCCAAGGTGACCCCTCCCAGACCCTGCACCTGGGGTCACACGTCCAGAGTCTCCAGGCTGACCCCCCCCCGACCCTGTACCTGGGGTTACATGCCTACAGTCTCCAGGTGACCCCCTCAGACCCTGAACCTGAGCTCACATGTCCACAGTCTCCAGTCTGACCCCTCCAGACCCTGCACCTGGGGTCACATGTCCATAGTCTCCACAGTCTTCACAAAATAGAAACAGACTCACAGACTGAGAAAATCAATGGCTGACCAGGCTGACCCCTCCCAGACCCTGCACCTGGGGTGGCAAGACCCTTGGTTAGGACAGCAGGTCTCTGCAGGTTGGGCCCCTACAATGGAAACGAGTGAGTTCCTATAAGCCCCTGGCTTGGTAGATAGAAGTGTCGGGTGGGTCCCCTTCCCCCACACTTGTCCCAGAGAAGTCCTCCTCTTTTCCCTTTGGTTCTATGTGATACTAACTTTCTTCACAGCTGTCATGATAATGCTGAACACACTACCTTGGTGCTGGCAGTCCCAGTCTTTTGTTGTCCCGCTGAGGTGCTGTAAAAACACACCAGACACTGCGCTGGAAGACAAGGGGCAGGTCTGGTCACTGCTGACCATGGACGGTCTACTGGAAGGAGATCACAGCAGCAACCTCACCTGCTGCTCACTGGCTTTTTGCCCGATTCATGTGCCCTGCAATCAACTGCACAGGTACACCTGCTCCCTTCTCACCATGCTCGTGCTGGTGAATTGGAATAATTACCAGGTAGCTCACCTGAGGAGTCTCCAGGAGCCCCAGGGATGGGGAAGCTCACAGGAGTAGAGAGGGAATAGGCACAGGCCTGTATAAAATGATACTGTAAAGCATTTCCTAAACACAAGTCAAGTGAAGCTCACATGCATCCTTCCCTTTTTCTTAGCTTTGAGTGTATGGTCTCCCTCTGCATATGATTCTGACCCATGCAGATGGGGTGAGACTCACACATTCCCCAGACACCCCAACCTGGGGTCACACGTTCACTTGGTCAGGACACCATGGCTGTGGTCAGTGGGCCCCCAATATGTAACCAAGCCAGGTCCATATGGTCAAAGCTATGGTTTGTCCAGTAGTCATGTATGGGTGTGAGAGTTGGGCCATAAAGAAGGCTGAGCACCGAAGAACTGATGCTTTCAAACTGTAGTGCTGGAGAAGACTGTTGAGAGTCCCTTGGACTGCAAGGTGATCAAACCCATCACAATCCTAAAGGAAATCAACTGTGAATATTCATTGGATAGACTGATGCTGAAGCTGAAGCTCCAATACTTTGGCCACCTGATGGGGAAAACTGACTCATTTGAAAAGATGCTGATGCTGAGAAAGATTGAAGGCANGTCCCTTGGACTGCAAGGTGATCAAACCCATCACAATCCTAAAGGAAATCAACTGTGAATATTCATTGGATAGACTGATGCTGAAGCTGAAGCTCCAATACTTTGGCCACCTGATGGGGAAAACTGACTCATTTGAAAAGATGCTGATGCTGAGAAAGATTGAAGGCAGAAGGGGACGACAGAGGATGAGATGGCTGGATGGCATCACCGACTCGATGGACGTGAGTTTGGGTGAACTCTGGAAGTTGGTAATGGACAGGGAGGCTTGGCGTCCTGCAATTCATGGGGTCGCAAAAGAGTTGGACACGACTGAGCCATTGAACTGAACTAACTGAAAATAAATAAAAACTGGGCAGACTGTGAAGAAGAAAGTTTCCACAGTCAATTCCACACACACTAGTTAAAATCAAAATCCATGAAAATGAGATGCACACCAGGAATTGTTAGAGACAGGCAAATCAAAACCACAGTGAGGGAACATTCGGCACCTGTTTGAAAGGCCATCCTCAGTCTACAAAGGTAAATGGCGGAGAAGATATGGAGGAAAGAGAATACCTACAGCGCTGATGAGATGTAAACGCTAAGAATCACTGTGGAGAGGAGTATGGAACTGTCTTTTTTTTAATTTTTAGTAAGACAAACATATTGATTCCAGCCTAGGTCACAGGAGGACTTAAAACATGTCCTGCTCAGCATTCCCTCATCGTCAGCACCAACAAGGGAAGAAGGTTCCTGAACAACAGCTCCACCAGAAGCTCGCAGACAGCCTCGGTGAGGGACACATCAGTCAAGTCCCTTACTCATCAGGCAGTTAATGAGGCTCCCTCTTCATAGCAAAGGGCCCCTTACCTCCAAATTCATTTTCCACAGAGACGAGAAAAGAATCAGACATAAACTATAAACGAAATCAAGTATCTTTATTTTTAGATTTAAATATAAAAAGGATAAAAGCAGTAAAAATTACACTTTAAGTGAATAAATTACTATATATTTTGACATTTATAAAACAGAGGAGGATGGAAGCCACACAAATTACTGTAAGTGAGCAGCCCTTGACTATATGGGTCCCACCCAAGTTCTCCAGTCGACTCCACTGCTAGACTCAGCTGCAGATACCATCTGGGAACCAGAGCTGCTCTCTCCTTCACACCAGGAGGAGCCTTCCTTGTCACCGGGGCACAGAGAGAACCCAAGTCTGTGCCTTCAAGCACCTCTTCTGCTAGGCTCCAAGCAGAAGGTTCAGTCTGGGTTGTGTTCCTCATCTTCTCCTGCAGGTTAATGGTGTTAAAATGAAGCAAAGGAAGTGCCTAGAAGTTGGGCACCTCCCCATTCTGCAGTTGTTTTATTTTCTTCTCCTTCTGTAGGTGAATTTTTTGAATCAAAAGAGAAAGGGCCTATTTCCATAGTTCTCCTCACCAGGATTTTGGGCTCATCCCAGGGACAGGGGAGCCTCGTGGGCTGCCGTCTGTGGGGTCGCACAGAGTCGGACACGACTGAAGCGACTTAGCGGCAGCAGCAGCAGCAGCAGCAGTGGGGCAGTTGTTAAGCTCTTATCACTACTGGCTGTTCCTCGTCTTCATCTTCTTGGGTGGGTTTTGGGGTTCTCTTCTTCNGTGGGCTGCCGTCTGTGGGGTCGCACAGAGTCGGACACGACTGAAGCGACTTAGCGGCAGCAGCAGCAGCAGCAGCAGTGGGGCAGTTGTTAAGCTCTTATCACTACTGGCTGTTCCTCGTCTTCATCTTCTTGGGTGGGTTTTGGGGTTCTCTTCTTCTGAACAAAGGCAGGTGACCTGGGGTCAATGAGTGGAATTTCTTTCTTTTTAGGAACACCCACAACATCTAACAAGCTACAAGAAAGGCAAGGCTCCACGTGAAATTTAAAGTGTTTATCCTCCCATACCTTCTTTGCTTCCCATTGTTTGATTCTTTTCTCTGTTTCAAAATCAAAGCCAATAGGGATGGTGGGTGGCTTCTCTGGCAGCTTCTTAGACAAAATGGACCCGCCATCAAGAATCCCGAAATCCAGTTTCTGCACTTTAAATTTGCAGAGACTTCGGGACTTCCCTGAGCATCCAGGGTTTAAGAATCCACTTTGTAATGCCGGGGTCAGGTTCGATGCCTGGTCTGGGAACTAAGATCCCACAGGCCTCAGAGCAACTAGCCTGCGAGCCGCAACTAGAGAGTCTGTGCATCTCAATCAAAGACTTTGTGGGATGCAATGACGATCCCAAGTGTCACAACTAAGGCCTGACAAAAACAAATAAATAAGTATGTAAAAATATTGTAGAGTCCTGCTTCTACAGGATTACATTTCTTGGATTTTCCATTTGTTTCCAACACCTCCACCACATCTTGCTGCATTTTTATTCTCTTCTCTGACTTGCTTCTCAGTACTTTTTAGGTTCTTCTGTATATGGGAAAAAGAACCTGAAATGGAATAGATATGCATTTATGCATGGCTGAATTAAGTTCCTGTACACCTGATACAAACACAGCATTGGACATCAACTCTATTCCAAAATAAAATCAAAATGAAATTACAGAGAAAAGTAAAAGAAAAAAGAGGCATGAAGAAATGCTGCCACCCTGTGGCCATTTTTCATAACAACAACGTTAAAAGCTGTGCTGATGGTCACAGTATTCAGAAGGCCTATGGGGGTGAGTAAACAACTGCCCTCAAAAAATGTTCTAGGAGTCTTCATCGAAAAACAGGGCAGACGTTCAAGAAGTCAGCTGCAAGAGGTTTCACTCATACCCTTTAAAAAAATCACAGGAACTGTTGTCAACCTTGCTAAATATTAGAGAAATCCAAATCAAAACTACAATGAGGTATCACCTCACACGGATCAGAATGGCTACCGTCAAACATTCTACAAAGAACCAAGGCTGGAGAGGGCGTGGGGAAATGAGAACCTTCCTCCATGAATGCTGGAAAGTCAACTGGGAACAGCCACTATGGAGACAGTGTGCATGCTAAATCACTTCAGCTGTGTTTGATTCTTTTCAACCGTGTGGACTGTAGCCTGCCAGGCTCCTCTATCCATGGGATTCTACAGGCAATAATACTGGAGCGGGTTGCCATGCCCTCCTCCAGGGGATCGTCCCCACCGAGGGATCGAACCCAGGTCTCCTGCACTGCAGGCGGATTCCTTACCATCTGAGCCACCAGGGAAGCCTGAACATGCTTGTTTCAATAGATTAAAGCTTCCCCAACTGTAGTTTGAAGAGANATACTGGAGCGGGTTGCCATGCCCTCCTCCAGGGGATCGTCCCCACCGAGGGATCGAACCCAGGTCTCCTGCACTGCAGGCGGATTCCTTACCATCTGAGCCACCAGGGAAGCCTGAACATGCTTGTTTCAATAGATTAAAGCTTCCCCAACTGTAGTTTGAAGAGACATTCTCTAGAAAACTCCCTGATGTTCTTCATACTTCTTCAAGTAATACACCTTTCTTTCCAACGAGCTTTGGCTGAGTTGTATATTCTGGTTCAACAACCCCCGAGAAGTAAATCCACTTTTCTGGTAACATCTCTCCATCCAGACTCCCAACCAGCACTCCTGGCCCCTCTTGATAATAACTCTACAGCCAGTTGTCTTGCTTCCAAAACATGGAAATCTTGTTATTTTTCTGCAAGCAAAGCTAAGTAAGGGCCAGAAACAGTGTCCCCATTTTATTTTGTGAAGCCAGTAGGTGTCAAACTCTCTTCTGTGGATCCATCATCCTCCAATTCAATGCCTCCTTTTATGGAAAACACTGGTAGGGCTTTGAGGTTTTATTTATGGCTCATTTCTGAAGCCTTTTAATACCTACATTGTGCTTAGTCACTCAGTCATGTCCAACTCTGCAATCCCATGAACCGTAGCCCGCCAGGATCCTCTGTCCATGGGGATTCTCCAGGCAAGAATACTGGAGTGGGTTGCCATGCCTTCCTCCAGGGGATCTNTATGGCAAAACGAGTACAGTATTGTAAAGCAAAACAAACTAAAAAATAAAAATTAAAAAAAAAAAAAAAGAAAATGAAGGGACAAAAAGAAAAAAGAGTCAAGCTGAGCATAGGCATTTGGGACCAGATGATTTAAAAAGGAAAACAAGAAACCTAATTTAGAAGTTAAAGAAGATGGGATTAGGGGCTTGGGTAGACCCCTGTCCTGGCTCTGCCATTTACTAGCTGTGTGATTATAGACAAGTTGCCTAACTTCTCTGTGTCTCAGTCCTCCTTTATAAAATGGGAATAGTAATATAACATACCTCATTGTTTTCCAGTGAAAATTAGATGAACTCGGGCAAACTCCAGGAGTTGGTGAGGGACAAGGAGGCTGACAAAGATGAGAAAACGCATGTAAAGTGCCTAGCAGATACTGGGATTAGAGATCATTAATATATGGTGTTTTTTGCTTCTGGTGACTTTTTATTGTTGTTCAGTCTCTCAGTCATGTCTGACTCTTTGGACCGCCTGGACTGCAGTGCACCAGGCTCCCCTATCCTTCACCATTTGCCAGAGTTTGCTCAAACTCGTGTCCATTGANGCATGTAAAGTGCCTAGCAGATACTGGGATTAGAGATCATTAATATATGGTGTTTTTTGCTTCTGGTGACTTTTTATTGTTGTTCAGTCTCTCAGTCATGTCTGACTCTTTGGACCGCCTGGACTGCAGTGCACCAGGCTCCCCTATCCTTCACCATTTGCCAGAGTTTGCTCAAACTCGTGTCCATTGAGTCAATGATGCCATCCAACCATCTCATCCTCTGTCGCCCCCTTCTCCTCCTGCCTTCAGTCTTTCCCAGCATTACGGTGTTTTCCAGTGAGTTGGCTCTTTGCATCAGGTGGCCAGAGTACTGGAGCTTCAGCTTCAGCATCAGTTCTTCCAGTGAATATTTAGGGTTTGTTTCCTTTCGTATTGAATGTTTGATCTCCTTGCTGTCCAAGGGACTCTCAAGAGTCTTCTCGAGTTTGAAAGCATGAGTTCTTCAGCTGTCATCCTTCTTTATGGTCCAGCTCTCACATCCGTACATGACTACTGGAAAAACCATAGCTTTGACTATGCGGATTATACCTTTGTCTGCAAAGTGATGTTTCAGGACATTATTTAACCTATTGCTGCTTCTTGGGGTTGATTGTGTGGCAAGAATAATACAAAAGATGGGAAATTGCCTCAAAAAGTTAAAAATGTTCTTATGAATGGAAGAATTTTTTATCAGTTAAGAATATATAGCTGAAAGATTTTGCTGGTTGAGTTGAAATTCAGAAAGGATGTGGAGGCCACCACAAGAAACAGACAGCAATGCCCACAAAAGCTAAAATTTCATAAATGACCAGCTTGGAGCTGCCCAGCAGTTTCATTCCTGGAAACTGTGTGGGATATCATTGCAGGTACTGTTGGTTCCTTACCCGATAGCTACTTTTCCTTTTTTATTCATCAGTCAAATTCTGGTTTTGTTGGATATCCTGTGGCCACAACCTTTAATGAATACAGTCCCTCTCCTCAACCTCACTGAATAGGGAACGTGAGCCCTGAATATTTCAAGCCATTCATGGTAATTCTGCTTCCATGGCCAGCAACTGGTTCATAAATGGGCATGTGACATCATTCCAACTAATGAAGGAAAGCATGGGGGCAGCAGGGCTCTGTGAAAGTTTTCTCATCTCATAAATAGACACAAGGAAGAACCATGTTTTTTCTTGCTCTGGTCTTTGCATATTGCTTTGGGGGGATGTGATATTTGGAGCTGTCAGTCATCTTGCAACCATGAAACTCAATGTTATATTTGACAATGTGGAATGCAAAAAAGAACTTGGGTCTTTGATGATACTGTCAAGCCACTGGGACCCCTCCCCTCTTGAGGCATCTTGTTATATGATTATTTTATGTATCTTGGGTTCTGCAGCCTTGATAAACTCACTTAGTTCTAGCAGTCGTTTTGTAGATTCTTTCAACTGTTCTATGTAAATGATCATGTCCTCTGCAAACAGAGATAGCTTTCCTTCTTACTTTATAATTTGTATGCTTTTATTTCTTTTTCTTGTTTTCTNAAAAGAACTTGGGTCTTTGATGATACTGTCAAGCCACTGGGACCCCTCCCCTCTTGAGGCATCTTGTTATGTGATTATTTTATGTATCTTGGGTTCTGCAGCCTTGATAAACTCACTTATTAGTACTAGCAGTCGTTTTGTAGATTCTTTCGGCTTTTCTATGTAAATGATCATGTCCTCTGCAAATAGAGATAGCTTTCCTTCTTACTTTATAATTTGTATGCTTTTATTTCTTTTTCTTGTTTTCTTGCAGTGGCTGGGACTGCCAATACAATGTTGAATAAAATAGTGAGAATAAGCATTCTTGCCTGTTTGTGATTTCATATTTTTATGTTAGATTATACACTTAACATGGTTTAGGTCAGTGGAAATGGGTTTTCTGCAAGCTTTAATGCTTCCAGATAAAAGCATTGTAGCTAACAATGGTATTAAAGAGACTTTTGATCCAGGAAGACTTGGTTATATATAGGTTAGAATTATCAGCAATGCAGTTAAAATATTATTAAGTCAAGCTACTTCTACTTGTAGACATGTTGGGTTCCACATGAGAATATAGCTTCTTTGCTCGTGGGAGGTCCCTGCTGTTCCCAGAAATGCTGAGAACGAGAGTTTGAAGTGAGGTGGCCTGATGAGGCCTAACATTTATATCTCATGGAGAACCAGAAGCCTGGCTACATTCCCCACAGAATCAAGAAAGTATTTTTACTGCTGTGTATTTCTGAGACAGGCTCCCCCATCTCCCAGGAAAAGAGGCTGGAATTTATGGAGTTTGCTGATGCCAATTATCCAAAGAGGATGTGATCCAGAAGCATGAGAAGGATCAATACAGCTCAGCTGGGATTTGGCCTTCTCCATGTGGAAGGAATAAATCCTGCGATTAGCTCTGAAAATAAAAACTAAACAAAACCTCAGACAATCACAGATACAGTTCTTTGCTGTCTCTAAGCTTTAAAAAATTTAAATGATGCTAAGATTTGCCTGTGTGCACCCCAGAGTCCAGCTTTTGCCCTGAAAGCTACCATCGGATTCAAAGCAGCTGCAGGCCATATGCGCTCCAGCAGGGCTTTGGGAACGTCAGCAGGGCCACTGGGGAAGTTCAGTCCCCACCTGTTACTGCAGCGCTCTCCAACCTTTTGGCACCAGGAACAGATGTCGTGGAAGACAGTTTTTCCACAGACCAGAGTCGGGGGGCTGGTTTCAGGCTGATTCATGTACATTACATTTTTTGTGCACTTTATTTCTACTGTTGTTATATCAGCTCCACGTCAGGCCTTCAGGAATGAGATCCCAGAGGCTGGGGACCCCTGTTCTACCACATGAGTGCTCCAGGCTTGTGGCCCATTAGTGCTTCCCTGAGCAGAGACCTTGCCAAAATGTAAGGCCAAGTAAGATGGACAGAGGGCACCTGGCTTTTGCCTGCAGTGGCCAACTTCCAGACCTCTGAGGTTTAGGGTCCTCGGCTCTAAAAGCCATGGGGCAGGTCTTCACCAGAAGAGAGGCACAAGGGACAACTGGCGTTCTTCCAAAGTTCTTGTTTCAGTCATTTTGCATAACTGGGCTTTAAATAAACTGGATTTCAAACTGGTGCCTATCATATCTTTTCCAGTCTGATACTTTGGAGGAGGCGTGTTTAACTTTACAAATTTATGGTGCAATATGAACCACAGAGAAGTCCCTTAAAAATGGACCCAAGTGGCTTCTAAAGGGCTACCCTATGGCTACGAAACACGGTTGCAACAATGCCTGGAGAGGGCTGTAAACAGTCATGCCTTTTGTGGCTGGCCCTGGATCTGAACAGAGCCAAGCTCTTCTGGGCTGCCCTTACTTATGACCCCACTGTCAGTCAGTAAGGCATGTTCATAAGACCTCAGGCTGGGACAACTGCTCTCATAGCAGCGGGAACAGTTCCACTTGTTCAAATATCACTGTATGGTCAGCAGTATTCTTTGAATAAAATAATACTATAACACAGAGAGTGGTGCTTCCCTTATAGCTCAGTTGGTAAAGAATCTGCCTGCAATGCCGAAGACCCGAGTTTGATTCCTGGGTTGGGAAGATCCCCTGGAGGAGGAAATGGCAACCCATTCCAGTATTCTTGCCTGGAGAAACCCATGGACAGAGGAGTCTGGCAGAGTGCAGTTCATGGGGGTCATAGAGTCAGACACAACTGAACGCAGCAGGTACACATAACATGAATGTTGCCATTTTATACTAAATGCCACTGAATTGTATATAATATCCACTGTATTACTAATTGTTTTGTGATAAGACTTTGGTTAAAATGAACCCATTTGGCACAATCTTAATATCCACCTGCCAAAGTCAAGTTCAAGGTTGAAATGGACATGGAGTCTCTCTGCTACCATGGTTTTAAGTGATATTATGAGTATTTAGTTTGGACTGGTGTCCTAAACCTTTATATATTTTAACTAGTTAATATGTGGGTATTATTAGTGTCCCCACTTTACAGATGACATTTTTGGGATTTACTAAAGAATGTGGAGGACTATACAGCTTGAACCCAGATGGGCTCTAAAGTCTGTGTACTTAACCAACTGGATAACCGCAACAGTTACTGCTCTGTCATTTCTGCCGTTGTCATGGATTAAACAGTGTGCCTTTATCTACACGTTATTTACTTGTTTTAGTCACTAATCTGTGTCTGACTCTTTGTGACCCCACCGGGCTCCTCTGTCCATGGGATTCTCCAGGCAAGAATACTGGAGTGAGTTGTCATTTCCTTCTCCAGGGGATCTTCCTGACCCAGGGATCGAACCTGTGACTCCTGCATTGCTGGAGGATACTTTATCACAGAGCCGCCTGGGAAGCTCAGATCAGGGGACATTTATATCTATATTATGTTTATCTATCTATTCTGAATAGTCAGACAGTCAGCAAGGTACTCATCATTACTGTCCTTTTTTTCAGGCAAAAAAACAGAATTTCAGGGAGGTAAGTGCTCAAGACCAGAGGCAATGGGAAAGTAGGGATTTGAACTTGTTCCCCTGCTCTGCCTCCTCACCCTATACTGCCTCTGTTGGTGGGTGGAATTACCTAGTGGAAAATAGCACCTTGAGCCCTGCAGCTGGGGTGGGGGGGGAGTGCGCGGCAGGAAGATGGCTGGCCCTGCTTTGAAACCCAGCATCACTACCCACTTGGGGACCAGTACAAAACCAATTCCAGAGAGAGGAAGATGTTCACAGTTACTGACCTTTTTTTTTTTGGACTGATTTATTCATTTATTTTTCTTAGGGAAAAAGGATCTTTAAATCAGGGATGTCTTTTTTGGGAAAGCTTTCCATTTTAACCAGTTTTCTTTCCTAGAGAACTTGTCCCTAAAATCTGTACCCCATTTGTGATACAGAGAGAGTGAAAGCAAATGAGGAAGAAACAGAACTGCCACTAAGAATGGATTTGCTCTTCAGGCGGCTGCTCAGTCCCGCTTGACTCACCAGAGAGATACATTTTAGCTGTCATCTCTATTTAGGAAACTGCTGTGATTCTGAAGCCTCTTTAACCCTAGTCACAGTCTGAAATAGACAGTCTTTTTGTTGGGTAGCTCTTAAAGGCTTTGGGAAATACCAGGGTGGCTTTTTTTTCTCAACTTTTTTTCCTTCTATAGGTGCTATCGTCAGGGTTGGACCCAGACATGTGGACACCTGCTCAGGCTAATGATATCTATTGAGTCAGGTGGTCAGGATTAAAAATCTGGCTTCATCACCTACCAGGTTTGTGGCTTGAGCAAGTGACTAGAGCTCCATGCCTCGGTTTCCTCATGTGTAAAATGCTATAATAAATAACGCCTACCTTGTAAAGTTGTAATGAAGATTAAATCATCTGTCAGCATAGTAAGAACCCTGTAAATCAGTGTAAAAAATAACGACAATTTTCTCTACGTGGTTAGATTTCTAGGGATATCTTAGCGCCATCCCTGTGGTTTGGCACAGAATGTCCCATCCCTTAATCCAGTTCAGGCTAACCCTTTTCAGTCCCAGCCACTTTGCTAATCAGGATTTTATCACATCTCAGTCTGGGCTCTCCCAGACCAGGCAGGGAGCCCCTGGGCCCTGCCAGCCTGCTGTCACCGTCTGCGTGGCTCTTAGCTGGGGAGACAGAAACCAAATCCTCCCAAAGATGCTGGGAAATTAGTTTAGCAACGTCTGCCAGCGTGCAGTGACTCAGAGACTGCCAGCCCGGGGGGGCTCATGGGCTCTGGGTTGGAACAAGATTGATGTTCTCGTGAATGCAAAACAGAGCAGGAGAGCTGTGGGACTGGGAGGCAGGGAGAGAGAGGGAGAGGCAGGGCCTTCTGTTGCCTCTTGCTCCCCTTCTAGGTGAGCAGAGATTTCAGGCAGCAGAAGGGAGGTAGGGAGCAGGGGAAAGCTAGCAGCGGGTTGGGCTGATGTGAGGTGGGCATCCTGATCTGGCCACTTATGGTGTAGCCCTGGGCAAACAGCTGAAGCTCTCTGAGCCTCCCTTTCCTTGTCAGTCAGATGGATATACTAGCAAGTGGGCTTGCTGGGAGGATGACTGCAGTGATGCACAAAAAAGCGCTTAGCTTAGCACAGCACCTGGAACACTGCGCCTGCTCAGTGATCGGGAGCAATTGATAGGATCTGGCTTTACAAGCTTCCTAGCCCTTTTTCTAGGTAAACATTCTCATCCCTTCACATCCTTCCAAACTACTCTCTGAAAGCAAACACTCACCAAAAGGTGGGGGGAGGAAAGGCCTGAGGAGAAGTGGGGTGTGTGTGTGTGTGTGTAAGAGAGAGGGGGAGAGACACACCGAAAGAAAAGGACACACACACACAGACACGCACATGAGCATAGAGAGACACAGAGGGAAAGAGGAGAGGCGCATACTGGGGCCTGAACCCTGCTCTGCCCCTCACTATCTGCGTGACCCCAGTCTCTTAACACTTGGTGCCCCGTCTTGCTCAGTTATTGTATAATGGGGACAGAAATAGCCCCTCCTTCACAGGACTGATGTGTGGATTAAATGAGTACGATAAAGCAGCTTGTAGAGAGACTGGTATATAGTAAAGAGGAAGGTGAAAGTGAAGTCGCTCAGTCGTGTCCGACTCTTTGCGACCCCATGGACTGTAGCGTACGAGGCTCCTCCATCCATGGAATTTTCCAGGCAAAAGTACTGAAGTGGGTTGTCATTTCCTTCTCCAGTGGATCTTCCCCACCCAGCGATCGAACCCTGGTCTCCTGCACTTCCAGTTCAGTTCAGTTCAGTCGCTCAGCCGTGTCCGACTCTTTGCGACCCCATGAATTGCAGCACGCCAGGCCTCCCGGTCCATCACCAGCTCCCGGAGTTCACTCAGACTCGCGTCCATCGAGTCAGGGATGCCATCCAGCCATCTCATCCTCTGTCGTCCCCTTCTCCTCCTGCCCCCAATCCCTCCCAGCATCAGAGTCCTTTCCAATGAGTCAACTCTTCGCATGAGGTGGCCAAAGTACTGGAGTTTCAGCTTCAGCATCATTCCTTCCAAAGAAATCCCANTTCTCCTCCTGCCCCCAATCCCTCCCAGCATCAGAGTCCTTTCCAATGAGTCAACTCTTCGCATGAGGTGGCCAAAGTACTGGAGTTTCAGCTTCAGCATCATTCCTTCCAAAGAAATCCCAGGGCTGATCTCCTTCAGAATGGACTGGTTGGATCTCCTTGCAGTCCAAGGGACTTTCCAGAGTCTTCTCCAACACCACAGTTCAAAAGCATCAATTCTTCGGCGCTCAGCCTTCTTCACAGTCCAACTCTCACATCCATACATGCTTTTACCGTCTGAGCCACCGGGGAAGCTCCCGGTATATACTAAAGGCTCAATAAATTTGGCACTGGCGCCCCCTGGTGTACATTCCTGGTACAACCCCCTCCCCGTGAGTGTGGGTGTACCTTGTGAATACTTGGGCCATCACTGATTCAGTTCCATTGTAACGGCAAAGGCGAAAGGATTTTGTCAATGTATCAAAAATTGAGGTCCCTAAATCTGTTGACTTACAGTTAATCAAAAGGGAGATTATCCTGAGTGGGTCTGAATTAATTACAGGAACCCTTAGAATCTGGGTCTAGTGGTCAGAGACAGGTCAAGAAATGCAAGCCTCACTGGTGTTATCCAGCTGACCCTGAAGAAGCTAGCTGCCATGCGTGGAGAGGGCCATGTGTTAGAGAGCAGTGGGAGCCTCCAGGAGCTGAGGGCCTCAGACCTACAGCTACAAGCTCTGTCAACAACCAATAAAGCTTGGAAGAGGACCCGAGCCTCAGGTGGGACCTTGACTTCAGCCAAGTGAGACTCAGCCAGGTCTGGACTTCTGAACTATAGGAGCTGAGAGATAACACGTTTGTTTTGACTTAGGCCACGACATTTGTGGTCATCTGTCATGCAGCATAGAAAATTGGTACTCTGTTTTTTCAAACTGTGTTTAAAAATACTGTGATAAATATGTAATAATAATAATATAAATTTTAAGTTACATCAAAGATGGCAGGAAAATCATTATCTATGAAAAAAAAACAAAGACAAATCAACATCTATTTATTTTCTCATGTTTCTGCAGGTCAGAGGAGTCAGGCAGGCTTGGCTGGATTCACTGCTTAGAGTCTCATAAGGTTGAAATCAAGGTGCCAGCTGGGCTGGGTTTTTTCTGGAGGCCCTGGTGAAGCGCATTCAGGTGGGTGGGATAATCCAGTACCCTGTGTCTGTACCCTGGCCTCCTGCTGGCCATTAGCTGGGGCCATGCTCACCTCTGAGCACCCCTCCTTCTCTGAAGCCAGCAACGATGCTCCAAATATTTCTTGCACTGGGAGAGAGTCTCTCTGATTTCCTCTTCTGCTACCAGCCAGAGAAAACTCTGCTTTCAAAGAGCTCATGTGATTAGATTAGGCCCACCTGGAAAATCTCCCTTTTTATGAACCCAGAGTACACTGATTAGTAGCCTTAATTACATCTGCAAAAATCAATTTTGCCAAATAACTAATGTCAGCATCTGTGTGCTATCTCATCAAATTCACAGATCCCACCCACATTTAAAAGGTCGGCGGGAGATTATACAAGGATGAAGATCCACTGAGGGTCCTCCTTAGAATCCTGTCTACCTCACTGAGCCTGTTTCTATCCTTTTCAAGTCCTGGCTCTCCCATTTTTCATTCCTTCCTGTGAGATATTCCATATACTTTCCGTAAGTTTTTGCTTCTTTCAGGCAGCGATTGTTGGCTCCCAAACCTAACTAATCCATCTCCGTTTGCCAAGATTTGCATGTACACGGACAGTAAGTCCGAGGCAAGGCCTTGAGTCTTATGGCCTCGGAATCCTCTATGCCCATTCATCTGGACTTAGATGTGTGTTTTGCAGAAAGTTTTCACTTTCGTCTCAGGTTCACAGGATTTGTTAACAAAATTATATACAGATAAATAATACCAATATTTATTAGAGAATTATCTAGCTTATTTTCAATATACTAACATTAAAAGAAAAGAGAAACAAACAGTAGAGGGTAATACATCACCGAGTTAGGTTTTGACCAACATCCAGACTCAAACAACGCTGGGAAGTCCTGTGACACAGCACATCTGGAGTCCTAGAAGAGGTCCCAGGCTGCGCATCCATGGGTGAGACTTCAAAACTTGCAGTTCTGGGGTTCTCACTTATAATCCCAGGGTGGAAGCTGATATCATCATCAATCTGTCAGCAAACTGAAGCCCTGGTTTCATGGTAATGCTGTTTGTTTTTGTCTTGTAAAACTTGGAATGCTGTTAAGCCTGGGGCTTGGCTGACCAGGGGCCCTGCAGGGCCTCAACAATGTCAAGATTTGTCCCCTATCTTCTTGCACTCAAGCAGTCATGTTAGGGGAAGCACACGGATTGAAACCACCCACCCTGGCCAGGCACCGTAGTAACCATTTGCGTGAGTTGTTTTATGGCAGGAGATCCTGATAGGGAATACGGAACTAATAAGCCACCACCAACCGGAAGAGTTCGGGCAAGGTCAAAAGGAGACACTGGTTGTCTGTCCACTTGCCAGAATCCCTCTCGCTAGCATCCATCTTGGCTGGCACCAGAAAAGACTCTGAATTAGAATGATTGGCCACAGACCACTCGGAAACTGATCCCATCACCATAAAACCCAACACTGCGAGCTACGCAGCAGAGCAGTTCTCCTTGGTTCCCTTACCCTCCTGCTCTCCACTGGGGTGCCCTTTCCCAGTAAAATCTCTTGCTTTGTCAGCACATGTGTCTCCTCGGACAGTTCATTTCCGAGTGTTAGACAAGAGCCCAGTTTCAGGCCCAGGAAGGGGTCCGCCTTCCTGCAACAGTCTCAGTCAGGGCAGTGCCCAGGCAGGTTAGAAGCAAGGTCAGAGTCCTGCTCTGCTTTGTCTCTGAAGCCTAAAGAAGACTGTCCATTTAATTTCCTTAAGAATTGATGCTTTTGAACTGTGGTACTGGAGAAGACTCTTGAGAGCAGCGAGGAGATCAAACCAATCAATCCTAAAGGAAATCAGCCCTGAATATTCATCGGAAGGACTGATGCTGAAGCTGAAGCTCCAATACCTTGGCCACCTGATGCGAAGAGCTGACTCATTGGATTAGACCCTGATGCTGGGAAAGGTTGAGGGTAAGAGAAGGGAGCGACAGAGGATGAGATGGTTGGATGGCATCACTGATTCAGTGGACATGAGTTTGCGTAAACTCTGGGAGATAGCAAAAGACAGAGAAGTCTGGTGTGCTACAGTTCATGGGGTCCCAAAGAGTCGGACACGACTGAGCGGCTGAACAGCAACACCAGCAACACACTGACTGAGAGGACTCGGCTGTCTCCCCCTCAGAGGGAGGGGGCCCGGGGAAGGGGTGGAGGAGCTTCTGAACACTTATCTAGGACACCAAACACAGGGCTCGTGCCTCAGATTCAGTCGAGGTCAATTTAGGAATGGCTTGATGAAGAAGCAGGAATTTACTTCCCCAGGAGCTGGCCCCAGGTGGCTTGTACGCAAACTGAGAGGCTATGAGAATCCAGTGGAACAAACTGGAACTGAATCCCACGCAAACTGGCACAGCCTCAGGCTCTGCTTCCCCAAGCAGCAGGTCTCTGCTGAGTGCCAGTTTCTTCCTTAGGTGTCTTATGTGCAAGAGTGTAATCTTGAAGCCCCAAGGCAGCACTTTAAAGAAAGACACTTACACACATTGTTCAGAAGGGGATCCTGAGGCACAAAGTGGCTTATTAAACTAGTTGCCTGTGTGAATCCCATCAAACAGATGGCACTGGAAGTTTGAGCAGCCTTTTCTTGCGATGTAGAGGGAGTGATGACCATTTCTAGGTTATACTAGAGAGCAGGCGTCAGCCAACTTTCTCTGTCAAAGTCCAGATAAGCCACTATTTTAGACTTTGTGGGGAGGGTGGTCTCTGCCACAGTTACTCAGCTCTGCTGTCATGCTGAGGACACAGCCATAGACAACATGTAAACAAATGGGCATGGCCATGTACCAATAAAACTTTATTTACAAAACCAAGTGGTGGGCCAGATTTGGCCTGTGGCTCATAGTTTGCTTCTTGCACTAGATCATGAGACAGGACGGAGTCAGTGACATGTTAAAACCTTTTCAGTCCTAACATTCTCCTCTCTGAAATAATAGCAATCTTAATAGTGTTATAATAAAATAACTTGTATTAACTAATGACTCAGAGCACAAGAAAATTCACTATAACTTGCATCTTGAGAGGAGGAAGAAGATTAAGGAAGAAGTGGAAGCTAGTCTGCAGACTCACAAGGTGTCTACCCTTCCTGGGTTCTTTCTAGATTGCCTTTTAATGGTTCTCAACCTGGTTGAGAAGTTGGGAAAAAAAAAAACAAAAAACACTGATGCCAGAACCTCACACCAAGGATTCTAGTTTACTTGGTCTGGGTGCAGCACTGGGATTTTACTTCTTTTTTTTTCTTGAAACATTGGGATTTCCCCAGTGACTCTAACACACAAGCAGGGTGGAGAAATACTGGTTATAATGTTTTCAGTATGCCACAAAGCCAGTGGTTTCTCCCGTTTTGCCAAAAGTTTTTCTTTCGTCTCAGGTTCAAAGGATTTGTTAACAAAATAAGCCACTTGTTCTATACAAGTAAATAATACAAACACTTATTACAGAATTACCTGGCTTACTTTCAATATACTAACATTAAAAGAAGAGAAAACAGAGAATACATCACCAAACTGGATTTTGACTAACATCCAGGCTCAAGCAACGCCGGGAAGTCCCTCGACACAACACATCTGGAGTCCCAGCTGGGAAAAGGTCCAAAGCAGTGTGTCCTCTCTGTGGGTGAGATTTTAAAGATTGCAGTTTTGGGGTTCCTGATTATAATCCCAGGAGGCAAACTGATTTCATCATGAATCTGTGACCAAATTGCGAGCCTGGTATCATGTTAATGCTGTTTGTTTTGTTTTGTAAAACTTAGAGTGTTGATCGGAGAAGGCAATGGCACCCCACTCCAATACTCTTGCCTGGAAAATCCCATGGACGGAGGAGCCTGAAAGGATGCAGTCCATGGGGTCGCGAAGAGTCGGATATGACTGAGTGACTTCACTTTCACTTTTCACTTTCACGCACTGGAGAAGGAAATGGCAACTCACTCCATTGTTCTTGCCTGGAGAATCCCAGGGACGGGGCAGCCTGGTGGGCTGCCGTCTATGGGGTCTCACAGAGTTGGACAGGACTGAAGCGACTTAGCAGCAGTAGCAGCAGAGTGTTGCTAAGCCTGGGGCTTGATTGGCCAGGCCCCTCCAGGGTCTCAACAATNGGAGAGAGACCCACAGAATGGATGAGCTTTAGATGAGGCAGAAGTGAAGGAAAACCTTCTTGAAGAAGTGACATTTAAGTTGACCCTGAAGTTTGCAAAGGAGCCAGCAATGTGAACAATAGGACCAGCATTTGAGAAGAGGGAACAGCATATAAGACCCTGGGGGCGGGAAAGGCTTGGGGCACTGGGGGAAATGAACGGCTCTGGGGTGAGGGTATGGGAAGAAGTTGGCAGGGGCTAGATTGGCATCTGCATTTTGCTCTGGGTGTTGCAGGATGCATTTCCCCAGGGAAGTAGGGGTGCGTATTTAGGGCTCTCCCATTCTTCAGGGACAGGTATGTGCAACTGGCAGGTGTCAAGGTGATCAATTAGGACAATAATCCAAACAGAAAGTAACAATTAAGGCTTTATTCACTTAGTGCAAAAGTGAAAGCAAGAGGCCAAGAAAAAGAAGAGAGCCGACTAGGCAAGGTATTACTCTTCCCAGCAGGCAAGTGGTCAGGTGATATGCAGTTCTCTCCAGAGATTAATGAGCTGATCAGCATCAAATCTGCTGGGCAAAAGGTAACTTCCCCCACTTCCCTGCCAGCCAAAGCCTTGCCTATGGTTGGCCTGAATGATTATTTACACATAGGATTTTGGCCTGGAGCTGGACTCCTCAATCTGAGACTTCAACGCTCAAAACCCCTTTGAAGAATTCCAACNAGTTCTCTCCAGAGACTAATGAGCTGATCAGCATCAAATCTGCTGGGCAAAAGGTAACTTCCCCCACTTCCCTGCCAGCCAAAGCCTTGCCTATGGTTGGCCTGAATGATTATTTACACATAGGATTTTGGCCTGGAGCTGGACTCCTCAATCTGAGACTTCAACGCTCAAAACCCCTTTGAAGAATTCCAACCAACACCTTTTCACCTTTTCCCCCCCTGCAATGTAAATTTCATTGACCATATAAGTGTAACGTACCTGAGAAAGACAGACAAGTTACATGTATGTGGCTTGATTTTCACAAACTGAACACCCCCGTCTAACTCACACCCGGATTAAGAAGCAGCATTTGACTAACACCCCAGAAGTCCCTGGTGGCCTTTCCAGTTGCTTCCCACTCCAAGGACACCGCTGTCCTGACCCTGACCACCCTAGGTCTTGCTTGGTTTTGAACTTTATGCAAACAGAACCTTACAGAATGTTCTTTTCTGTGTCTGACTTTTCTTCATTTATGCTTTCAAGATTNACTAACACCCCAGAAGTCCCTGGTGGCCTTTCCAGTTGCTTCCCACTCCAAGGACACCGCTGTCCTGACCCTGACCACCCTAGGTCTTGCTTGGTTTTGAACTTTATGCAAACAGAACCTTACAGAATGTTCTTTTCTGTGTCTGACTTTTCTTCATTTATGCTTTCAAGATTCACTCAGGTTGCTGAGTGCAGCTTCACTTTGTTCATACTTATTGCTGTATAACAGGAGCTAGCAAACTACACGTGGCACAAGGGCCAAATTTGGCCCTCTGTCTATTTTTATAAATAAAGTTTTATTAGAACACAGCCTTTCCCATTCATTTTCACAGTGTCTGTGGCTGCTGTTGCTGTAGGGTCAGAGTTGAGTCATTGCAATGGAGACCACACGGCCCACAAGGCCTCAACTGTTTACTCTGGCTCTTTACAGATGTTTCTGGACACTTGCTGTAGGGCAGAGCCACTCAAGATGTGATCTAAGTAGTGCCAATCCACAAGTGCTTTCTGATCAAGGACAAGGTCAAAAGTCAGGAGTAAGTATTTTAAAATTTCTATTGTGATTTGACTCCCTATGACATTTAAGTGTGTGGTTGGTGGACTCAGTTGATTGAGTGGGGTACAGACCTGCCTGTGTGTTGCTGAACTCCCAGCCTTGTCACGAGCCGAGGACTAGTCATACACAATGGGATGGCAACTTGGTGATACATCAAGGGGAATCAAAACTGAATCAAAACTGCTTCCGCACCACAGCTAGTCTGAGCGGCACTACTCCATCGTATGACTCGACGGGCGTGTGTCTGAGTGAACTCCGGGAGCTGGTGATGGACAGGGAGGCCTGGAGTGCTGCGGTTCATGGGGTCGCAAAGAATCGGACACGACTGAGCGACTGAACTGAACTGAACTCCATTGTAATTCCACTGTGTGGTTATGAAATTCATTTATCCATTCAACAGTTGATACTAATTTGGATTGTTTTCAGTTCCAGTTGACACTTTTCATTTGCTCTGCAAAGTTTTTTTTTTAAAAATGATGAATATAAACCCTTCTGGAGAAAAGAAAAAAATCCTGCTGACTGAAACAAATTCTGACACACAACGTTCATCTTATGGCTTGGTTGTATTTGTGTAAGAGCTTCAACTGGATGTAGAAGGTAGCCCCTAGGAATGTGGAGGTGGAAGGAGAGATTGCCTAGACCAGTCCCATCATTCTACTCTATCCAGAGAGGCGACGCTCCTGAGGTATCAGAGTAGTATATTTACTAAGTTAATGGTCAAGGTGGAACTAGATTCAGGTGTCCTAAAAAGTGGATGACCTTTGGAGTTAGGAGGACAATGGCTCTAGCTGCGTGATCTGGGGAAAATTCTTCAAAATCCTCTAAGCCTCAGTTTGCTCATCTGTAAAATGGGAGCTATAGTAACACCTTTCAGGAAGGATTAATGAGATAATGCTTGTAGGTGCTCAGGGCAGTGCCCTTAGCCAGCACCCAGGGAAAGGAGTTCTGATCCCAGCCCCCCAAGTGCTCATCATACACTGTTCGGTCTCTGTAATAACGTGGAAGGGCTTTCATGGTCTTAAAGGCTTTCTGCAGAATGTCATGAGAGCCCCAGGCTCCTCTCAGCCACTTCCCAGAGATAACTGTCTATTCATCTGAAAAGACCTATCTTGACTTACCTACAATGAAGAGAATATTATTCTTTTGTAAAATAGTGTAGGCTAGAGATGGTTTCTGGCAGGAGGTAGAAGGAATGTTCCAGAGTGAGGAAAATTGGATTTCTCTCGCTCAACCCCTGCTCACTCTCTCTCTCCCCCTGCCCCAAATGTCTTTGGCCAAATAATAACACTCTTTAGCATCTGAGAATATGCTCAAAATTTCACATCCCTTCAACACATCAAGTTTTAACTTCAGAGCAATTTAGCACTTAGCATGGGGCTGTCATGTGGTGACAAATGATAGGATAATATTTATGACACTTAATACAATGATATGATAATAATAATAATGGCTAGCATTTGTTGATTGTTTACAAAATGTGTAGTACCATTTTAAGTGCTTCTACCATATCTAATCTTCACATATTTAATATTCACCACATTTTAACCCTGAGAGGTAGACACCAAATACTGTTACCAATTTATAGATGAGGAAATGGAGGCACAGACGGGTTAAGCACCTGGCCCGGAGCCGCACAGCTGGTGAGCAGAGGAGCCGGGAGGAGAGCCCGAGCAGGCAGGCAGGTTTGTCTCCGTTGTCCCCTGCATCCAATTGCTGTCCATCTCGGCTCAGCTCTGTGCTCCCTGAGGTTGACCTCCCCCTGAGGTTTCCTCCCCTCTGGTCTCCATCAGATTCAGCCAGTGGGAGGGCTTGGAGGCAGGAGGAGAGAGACGTGGCTGTATCTCACCTCTGCCACCCCTGGCCTCCGGGCTGCGGTTCTGGCTGCGGCTGTGTCCCTCTGCGGCCACAGACGGCTCTGTCTGGTGGCCTCTCTTTCTCCACCTGGGCTCCCCCAGGGCCCTGGGGATGCAGTCACCACCCCCTCATCCCATTCAGGGTGCTTCTGCTAATCCTGCATGCTCCACCACCCCGTCAGTAAATTCTTTTCAGATCAACACTTTAGCGAGTGCCAGAGGTTTTCTGCTGGGACCCTGACTAAGACATCAGGTAATCCAACCTCGCTTCCCAAGGATCGAGTCCATGGGGTCGTGAAAGAGTCAGACATGACTCACCAACTAAACAACAATCCAATCTCAGCGCCTCCAACTCTGTTACCTCCTCACGTTGCCTCAACCCAGATGGAAGCTTCCGGATCTCCCTTGGAGGGGAGATGAGACAGACTCTAGTCTGAAGGTCTGGTTTCACAAATGAGAACCCTCTACGAGGTGCCGAGCAAGGCGACGCTGGGCCTGCCCTGGGCCACATCCCCGGTTTTCACCATTCTGTCCCTTGGACAAAGCACGTGTGATTTTCTGCCTGCGGTGTTTTCTGGCCCCAGGAGCCTGCTCAACTAACACCCAGGCCAGGCTGGGAATGCCTGAGAATTTGTGTTCTAGAAGCAGCTTCAACCAGTGACAAGTGGGGGGCAGGTGGATAAATGCCCCAACTCCCTCACCCCTTAGACAGGCTCTCTGCAGTCTCGCAGGTGTGCCCAGCTGGACTGGGTCCCAGCTGCCCTCAGCAGGAACCCGTTCTTGGATGTACCCGACATGGTCTTCCTTCTCTTCCTTCCCCGTGTTTCCCAAGCCTCTGCTGTCTGGGGTCACCTCCCACAGGAATTACTTACACCAAGTTCTCACCTCCAGGGTCTGCTTCTAGGGAATCCAAACTGAGTAGTGACCATCCCCTCCTCCTTTTATTTTTCACTCTCAGTCCACGTGATTGGGTGGGATAGATGCCACTCCCAGGCTCCCTGGGTTGGAAGCCTCCTAGATCATCTAATCAAAGTATCCTGTCTTTCTGGTAACAGTGATTGGTTCAAGGATGGGCATGTCACTCAAACCAGGGTGACAGAAATCAAGTGTGAGTCTTCCTTCCATGGGGGTTACTAAGCTCCAAGAAGATAGGCAGTGGGGCTACAGGCAGACCTCTGCCCCACCACATCCCATAGGGAAGCCTTGTCTAGGAATGAAACCAGCACCACGGAAAGCAGGGCTTAGAGAGAGAGCCCGCTACCCAATGACATCGTCTGAATTTATGCTTTAATGGGCATTATTATGATTTAGGTATGGAAAGGCCCACAGACCAGGAGATAACTGCCATTAAGAAGATAGTTTGTGCCACAATGACTGAGCCCGCATACTCTAGGGCCCATGCTCTGCAACTGGAGGAAGACCACATGCTGCAGTGTAGACCTAGTGCAGCCAAACAAAAGACAGTTTATTATGCTCACACATCCCAAGAGAAGAAGTACATGTCACACGACGGGGGGACACAGGGGAAGCACCAGGGGAAGCACCAGGGTCAGTCATTAGGCAGGAGCAGGGAGCTGTGGGTGAGGGCCTGTATCGTGGTTTCTGCAGGAAGGCAGGGAGAGGCTGGGTAAACAGACTTTTGATTGGCTACTGTGAATAATTTCAGTGAGCTCTGGAGCATGGGGGTGTCCTCAGTTTCTTGGCACCTGGCTCTGGGGTCATTAGGGCAGGTGGAAACCCACTCCAGTGTTCTTGCCTGGAGAATCCCAGGGACGGCGGAGCCTGGTGGGCTGCCGTCTATGGGGTGGCACAGAGTCGGACACGACTGAAGCAACTTAGCAGCAGCAGCATAGCGGCCCAGGGTGTGAAGGCTCAATAATGGAGGTGGTTAGATGTGTAGATTCTGGATTGGTTGGTTTGTATTTGAAAAGTGTGTCCAAGGAGGAAGACTTCCTCAGGAGGGCGGGTGATGAAGGAAGGCAGGAGATCAAGGCAAGGAGACTTAGGACTTGGGCAGAATGTCGAGTCATCTGGAACAAAGTGTGTCCAACACAAGAGTGCAGGGCAGATGTTAAAGCATCAGGTTGGAGGAGCTGGAAGCATGGTGAGTATGGTCCCTGGATCCAGCCATGTCTTGATTTTGGACTTTGTCAGTTACATGAGCTAAAAAATCCCCTGCTCTTTTGCTGAAGCTAATTTTCATGTCAGTGACAAATAAAAGAGAATCACACAGCTTAAAGGCTGGTTCAGGACTAAGAAATCAGATGTCTTAATATTCAGGCCAGTGTTTCTTCCAGCATTTTTGAAAGTGCTCAACTGTGTCCGAAATACATGCCACGTGTCCTCTGGGCTGCAAGAAACAGTGGATGACACGACTCAGTGGAGATCATAACAGCATCTGGGTGATCAATCACGGCTCCTGCCACCACCCGATGGGCGAACAGAGGAGTGGCTATGTGCTCAGCCAGCCCATGGGCGGAGCCTCAGCACCTACAGTCTCCTCCCCTTCTCCCGACTGCTAAATTTCAGAAATACGCCCCTGTTCTGTATTCAGAAGATTGTTTTTGTGCAGGAGGAGACCACTCGAGGCCCTGGAAGCAAAGATTAGTGCAGCTGAGTCAAAGCCTGGGAATTTGATGAATGAACGTCCTTGGATGGAGAGGGTCTGCGGGAGTGGATTGACGGAGTGAATGCCATGAGGCTGTGATGACGTTGCATTTAAAAGTGCTTTCCTGTCCTTCAGGGTCTGCTACCAAAACAGAGCAGATGCTCGGCCTCTCCAGAGGGTGTTTTCCAGGTCCAGTAGTTCTCTGATTGCAGGAAGGGGAGGGGTATATCACACCGAGCTGGTTGCACAAGGGTCTGACAGCTGTAACCAAGATTCGAAATAACTGTGGCTCTAACTCGATGACAGTTTGTCTTTCTCTTGCAGGTAAAAGTCCCAGCTGGTGTGTTGGCTCATTCTCCGGAATCACCAGGGGTGCAGAGTTCTCCCATCTTGGTCTGCCACCCCAGGGGTGCCATCCCCATCTGTAAGTTCCAGGATGGCCATGTCCAAAGTCCAGACATCAGGAGGCAGAAGGGGAAGCGGAGGGCGTACTGCCCCCTTTTTAAGGGCCTAGGACAGAAGTTGTTCATGTCCCATTGGCCAGAACTTAGTCCCATGTGGTCATTATCCTGGCAGCCCTGTGCCCAGCTAAAAATCCAGGCTCTTTTCCTATAGAATTGGGTGTCTCAATCTCAGCACAACTGACATTTTGAGGCAAATAATTCTGTGTTGTGGGGGCTGTCCTGTGCATTATAGGATGGTCAGCAATGTCTCTGAACTTTACCCCCTAGAAGCCAGGAGTACCCCTCCTCCAAGTCATCATGACCCAAAACCTCAGTCATTCCCTAGTGTCCTCTTGGAGACAAAACAGTCCCTGCTGGAGAGCCACAGCTATAGAAAAAAGAGACAGCAGATGCTGGGGGGAAGTTAGTCATCTCTGCCATATACTAGTCAATAGTTTTCATTTATTTCTTCCTCACAGACAGAAGGTGGTAGTTAAGAGGCAAGTGGACCTAAATTCAAGCTCTGATGGACCTCAGCTTTCTCATGAGGAAAGATTGGCTAGGGGCTGGACGCATCAAAATAAGATGATAAATAGCAAATGCTCAGCATGATGCCTGGCACATAATATATACTCAAAAATACTGAAAATGTACAGGCTGGTTTTGTTTGGATGATGGTGGAGGAGGTCAGATGAACTTTTCTGCTGGGAGAAGATGTAAGGGTTGTAGGAAGTTGTAAAAGATGAAGGGTGCTGATGGTGATCACGCCTTGATAGGGAACAAAAGGATAGTGAAGAACCTAGTGATGGTCAGAATGGGGACAGCAAGGTCATAAAGACTCTCTTATATAAAAGAGAGGACTGGGAGTAGGTCCCTGAGTTCCACACTAGTGTTTCCTTCTCTGTCTTTTCAATGGGACTCTGGGTAACGATGGTGCACATACTGGTTCTATACTGGTTCTAGGCTGATTAGTCTCCTGCATGTAGCCTTGACTGACCTTCTGTGTCAGGGTGAGGTTCAGCTGCACAAAACAGCAAATCCAATTCATGGTGGCTTACAAAGACAACGCTTCCCTGATGGCTCAGCTGGTAAAGAACCTGTCTGCACTGTAGGAGAACTAGGTTGGATCCCTGGGTCAGGAAGATCCCTTGGAAAAGGAAATGGCAATCCACTCCAGTATTCTTACCTGGGAAATCTCATGAACAGAGAAGCCTGGCAGGTTACAGTCCATGGCATCCCAAGAGTTGGACACAGCTTAGCAACTAAACCACCACCACAAAGATAAAGCCCTGAGGACTTCCCTGGCAGTCCCGTGTTTGAGAATTCGCCTTTCAATGCAGGGGACGTGGGTTCGATCCCTGGCTGGGGATCCCACATGCTGTGGGGCAACTGAGCTGAGGTCCTGCAACTACTGACCCCTTGTGCCTCAACTAGAGAGCCCACGTGCTCTAAAGCCCGTGCACCACAACCAGAGAGAAGCCTGCGGGCTGCAATGAAAGATCCTTATTGCTGCAACTAGACTTGACACAGCCAAATTAATTAATCAACTTAAAAAAGGATAAAGCATTGTCTCTTACATGAAAAATTCTGGAGGCAGGTGTCCAGGGTCGGTATGACACCTTGGCAATGTCAGCAGAGATTCAGGTTCCTTTGGCTTTCTGCCCCACCATCGTTAGCATGGGCCTTTCAGTCTCAAGGTTGTCTCACAGTCACAGGGATCCTCTCCTCTCCATGTGCCAATTAGCAGAAAGGAAGAAAGAGACAAGAGCAAAAGCATGACCTTCATCTGAGTCAGACTCCTTTTTAGGGAGTCTTACCAGAAATGCTATCTAACTTCTCATTGGCTGGCATTCTCTCTAAAAGGGAGTCCAGGAAATGTAATTTAGCCGGGTGTGTCACCTCTCCCAACATAATCAGTTTTTTATTTAGAAGGAACAGGAGGGTGAAACGATATTGAGTAGGCAATCAAAACTTCCTGCTGCAGCTTCCAAGATGGGAGTCAGTGAGTGACTGGAGGAGAGGGTAATGGAAAGGGGGAATGAGAGAAAGAGAGAAAAAGAAGAGAGAGAAAATAATCGCCGTGTCCAAGTCTGAAGGGAGGGATCTGTTCTAGGGGCTGTTTAAACTGGCTTTTGAAGACTGGGTAGAATTTTGACAAATAGCATGTCAGTTAGGGTTCTTTGTAGGATTCCAGCTAACATTAGAAAAAAACGATTTGTTAGAAGGATGTCTAACGAATTATTTTTAAAAGGGGAGGGGATGCATGTAGACGCTTAGGTGGAACAACCAAGAGACTTGTCAGCTCAAACCATCTTGCTGTTGGTGGTGGTACGTTCCTCTTCTGAAGAGCCTGCCTCAGGAGAGAGCATCCGATTGGCTTATTTGTATCACGTGACTGAGAGGCGGCACCGCAAATGGGGGAAAAGACTTCCGGAGAGGAAGTAGAGGTGCTGTACCAATGGTCCCAGGGCTAGCACCGCCGGTGTCCACTGGCAGGAGTGATGGGAAGAGAGACTATTCCAGATAAGCAAGGCTAGGAATAAAAGCGCAAGAGCTGGCGGGTAGGAGTCATTTCTGTTGGTTGAGTCTTCATTGCTGTGCTTGGGCTTTCTCTAGTTGCGGCAAGTCGGGGCTACTCGCTAGTTGAGGTGCCTGGGTTTCTCAGGGCAATGGCTTCTTTTGTGGCAGAGCATGGGCTCTGAGGCGTGCGGGCTTCAGTAGTCGTGATACATGGGCTTGGTTGCTCCAAGGCATGTGTGATCTTCCTGGACCGGGGATCGAACCCATGTCCCCTGCATTGGCAGGTGGATTCTTATCCAGTGTACTACCAAGGAAGTCCAGGAGACATTTTTAAGGAACATCCAGTTGGCCAGTTGGACAAGCAAGAAGAGGAGGTACGGTTAGTGGGTTGGGTTAAGGCCAGATTCTAGAGATCTTGGAATATCAGGCTGAGGCATGCATGTTCTTGTCAGGTGGCTCATGGGGCACTACTGAGAGTTTTTATACAGCAGAGTAGAGCCGTTAGGTCTGACCCAGGCTGTAAAGACTGGTCTAGATTGTCACATCTGTGTGGGGAAAGGCAAGGGTCTCTCTGGGTCTTGGACCTGGATTTCAGGGACTCGAATGCTCCCAGGCCTCTCTTTCCCTCCATCCCTCCTTTCCTCCTCACCACTTCTCTCTCGTTGACTTCTTCTTCCCAGATCTTCCTCACATGGGTGAGCTCCTCAGCACAGCTCCCGTTACCTCCCTCCACTCACATCTCACCCCCCCCCTGCTCTGTGGGGTACTGAGACTTGATCCTTCCTGTCTTAAGTTGAAATATCCAGAGATGGCCCCTGATTGGCTTAGGTGATGCCACCAGCCCATCAACGGGGCCCAAAGGAGTGGACGTGAGAGGAGAGGATAGCTCCCAGTGAGGCAGGGACCACAGACATGCCAGGCTGCCACCACCTCAGCTTGGTATTCCAGAGGCAAGACAGAGCTTCTCTCTCCAGGTAAAATCTTGGAGAACCAACTGATTAGCCTTCCCTTGAACCAACCACGGTGATGGGGAAGATGGGACACACCACAAACACCTGCGGGTGTGTCTGTAGGACGGGCTGCTCCCTGAGTGCAGAAGCCGTGTCATCTCCCTGCCTCTCCAGCCGTTTCACAGGGGCATGATGCGGAGTAAGCACCTTACCTGGTGAGGACCCAGGTGTTAGCTGCCCCCAGCTCCCCTGGGCTTCCTCCACCCAGGCTCTGAGTCAGAACCCAAGCCCTACACCAGGGTTCCACAGAATTCTGATCACACCAAGAATATGGAGATGATGGACTTCACCGAGGAGTTGTGGGGTCACAGGGAAGAGGGGTCATGTAAACTGACCACGTTGCATCCCCCTAGATGTCCACAATGGGTGCTACATCCTGAGGTCTTCATCTGAGAAACTTCCAAACACACACTTTCCTTCCACTTTCCACACCCTGCTCCTGGCCTTGCTGTCTGCTTCTCTTGGATTTCTGTTCAAAACTCACCATCTCTTTCGTATGGAGAGCATTTCATTTTCTCCATCCAACTGCACATCCAAACACATATGATGATACTAAACCAAACAGAGCCTCCTCCATGGATAAGATCCTTCACCTTGGAAGGCACCTTAGAGAGACAGGTTTTGTTATTTGAGCCTGTCTCTGGTGGCTCAGATGGTAAAGAATCTGCCTGCAATGCAGGAGACCTAAGTTCATTCCCTGGGTTGGGAAGATCCCCTGGAGAAGGGAATGGCTACCCACTTCAGTATTCTTGCCTGGAGAATTCCATGGACAGAGGAGCCTGGCAGTCCGTGGGGTCGCAAAGAGACGGACACAACTGAGCAACCAACACTTTGACTTTTTCGCTTTCTGGGGGAAGGGCATAGTGTGGTCTCAGTCCAAAACATCATGGCATTTTATCTAAATAAATACGTTTTTTCTAAATAGATATATTTCCCATGTAAACATAAGAAAATAAAGATGGATTTCCCAACCAGCTACTGAGACTTTAACAAATAGCACTCACCACAGGCCAGATACGGTTCACAAATATTAACTCACTGAACTTATCAAAACATCCTGTTTGTAGGTGACTGAGGCCTGGAGACATTAGGTAACTGGCCCAAGATCACCCAGCTAGCAAAATGTGAGAGCTGAGATCCGGCCAGTCCAGCTCCAGAGTCTAATGTCATCTTCTTATCATCTAAAGAGATGACTGGGGACTTCCCTGGTGGCCCAGTGGTTAAGAAACCACCTCACAATGCAAGGGATGAGGGTTTGATCCCTGGTTCGGGAAGATGCCACATGCCACAGGGCAACTAATTTCAAAAATACTGAGCCCCAAAGCTCTAGAGCCCAAGGGCCACAACTGGAGAGCCCCCGTGTCACACTAAAAGATCTCACTTGATGCAGCAACCTTTCCTCATGCTGCAGCTAAGACTCGACACAGCCAAACTGATACATAAATATAAAAAATAGAATTAACACCTAAGCTGTTCCGTGGTGTCTCCTCTATACACAAGCTTGCTCTCTCTTCAGGTGGCTTTGCATTTTGTGGGATGTACAAATTAAGTCAGGAATCCAATTAGAGGTGCCTATTAAACATATAAAATTGAGGCAGCCCTGTCCCTGGGCAGTGGCTCCTCACAGCCACTCTCAGGACTTATCAGGATTTGGGCACCAAGGCTTCCCCGGTGGTCCAGTGGTAAAGAATCCGCCTGCCAATGCAGGGTTCCATCCACATGCTGTGGGGCAGCCAAGCCTGTGTGCCACAACTGCTGAGCCCACGCTCTGGAACCCGAACTTTGTGACAAGAGAAGCCACCCAATGAGAAACCCAAGCATCGCAAGGAAGGGTACCCCTTGCTTGCTGCAGCTAGAGGAAGCTTTCACACAGCAATGAAGACCCAGCCCAGCCAAAGCAAATAAATAAAATTTAAAAAAAGAGTTTGGGTGCCTTAATGAAGTAGGGCAGGAAGACAGTGATGTTACGATGTGGAAGGCTCTGGTTTTGGAGTCAGCCAGCCTTGAGCAAGAATCTTCACTCTGCCAATTTACTAGTCATGAGACTTTGGGCTAGCTATGTAAGTTGTCCAGGACTCCATTTTTATATCTGTGAAATGGGAGTGATAACAGCCCACTGAGTACTTGGCAGGCTGCTGAGATAATGCAAGTCAAGCGCCTGGCACTCAGGGGCCTCAATGAGCACCGGCTCCTGGGATGGTCTCTCCCCTGCAACACTCGGCCTATTGTTTGCCGAGTTGGGTAACTAACTGGGTTGTACGCTTCTTGAGAGTGGAGGCTGGGTGTAATGAATCCCATGTTTTTAGAGCCACAGCAGCCTGTCAGGCACCAGAGCAGGTTGAAAAAACAGTGAACATTTCTCTAGTTCTGTCCCACGTCCTGCTGTAGAACTCTACGCTGCCTTAGAGTGCCCTTTGATCTCTGGTTCAGGAACATGCCATGTGCCGTGGGGCCACTAATCTCAAAACTATTGAGCCCGTGAGCTCTGGAGCTGACGTGCCACAAGTAGAGAGGCTACCAGGTCCTTCACGACGTATATAACCCAAGTCCCGGGATACGTGTACTCAGAACCCAGACTTCTCACTTTTTATGTCAGTTCCTCTGTTTGCCTTTTTCCTTCATGCTGGGCTCTTGGAAGCAAATGGCTGAGTCAAGGCCATCCAACACATCACAACTCTTGATTGAAACTGACAAATTGCCTCCACAAAAACTTTAGGGATGAACCCACCCAATAGTATCTGGAGAGGTTCATTTCACACATCACCAGCACCAAATCTTGCCCACTGTTTACCTTTTTGCCTGTGTGAGAGCTGAAACACTGCATTTTGCTGATAGATTGCTTCCTTCATGGAATCTGGGCATCGTTTCCTATGGTTACCAGCCATGTGTTTTCCTCTAAGACACACTTTTGAGCAGTGAGGGTCCTTGCAGCTTGGAGGACCACCTTGGGAGATCTTTTTCAGGTGTCAAATCCCTGTGCTCCCGCCAACCACAGGGTATGGGACAAGGCTGACATTCATTTGTGTCTGTTGAAGGGCACTGAATCTCTTTGTGGTCAGCACGGGTCTAACTAAGTTTTTCCCTGGGGTTGGAAACCCTCCAGCTCTAGAAATCATACAAAACAAATGGCTAAGTGTGAGTGGAATAAATATTTGAACATCTCAGAGCCACAGTGGCTTGGATTGTCAAGCAGAGTGTCCCGCTGAGGGGCCAATATCTAGACTGACAGGCTACAGAGCCCTTTGTGGGCTGGATCTGCTGTGCTGTTTGGCAAGTCTGCCCCTAAGGACTCATTTGCTGGAGAGTGAATAGTCTGCCGTTACTGGGGGATGTGCTGCCTCGCAGGGTGTGTGTTGGAGGCAGCCTGCTGTGTGAGTCAGAGGCTTCTTAGCTACAAGGAATCCAGAGGGACCAACAGAAACCTACCCTGACCACCAGCCGGTCTGCACCAACCACACCCTCCGTGACTGCCAGGCTGCCGTAACATTCCCCAGGAGTCCTTCATCCTGGCCCCTGCCTTCCCTCCTAGCCTCACCTCCTGTTGTTTTCATTCCTGCGTTTGGAGCGTGATCCATCCCCCACCCCATCCTTCCTCAGCTTTGAGCGTGAGGTTTGGAATCAGAGAGCTCTGCGTTCAAGGAGTGGCTTCTTTATCACATGCCAAATGCGGAGCATGGTGCCAGGCATGTCAGGAGAACTCAACCAATAGTTTTAAAATAAAGGACTTCTTGCTGCTCAAAGTATGGTCCCGGGACCAGAGTCATAGGCATCCCTGGGGTTCTTGTTAGAAATGAAGAGTCTCAGGCCCTCTCCAGACCTCCTGCAGTGGGATGTGCATTGTCACAAGTTCCCCCCGTAATTCAGAGGCACCTTTGGGTCTGAGAGGCCCTGACCTCATTGACAGACTTGTTCTGAAAATCAGTGACATCAGCTGTATACGTGCCTGGCAAAGAGCTTAGTTTATTCCAGATGCTGAAATAATATGAGTCATTTCCTACATGCCCCTTCTGTCCTAGAATGTAAACTCTCTCAAGCTTGGAGTCTGTCTCTTTTCTCTTAAGATCTCCAGGTAAGTTTAGCACCTGTTGTTTTTCTTTCTTTCTTTTAATTTTTATTTTATGGCCTGTGAGATCTGAGTTCCCTGATTAGGGATTGAACCCATGACCCCTGCATTGGAAGCAGAGTCTTAACCACTGGACTATCAGGGAGGTCCCTCAGTAAGTTGTTAAATGCTGAACATGTACTATAGCTTAGTAAAGTGACTTTTCAAACTGCAGTTTGCCACTCACTAGTGGGTGGGAGTGAGAAATGATTTAGTGGGTTATAACCTTTCTCCTTTCCAGGTGGCTCAACAGTATATAATCTGCTTGCCGTTGCAGGAGATGTGGGTCAGGAAGATTCCCTGGAGAAGGAAATGGCAACTGACGCCAGTATTCTTGTGCAGGAAATCCCAAAGACAGAGGAGCCTGGTATGCTACAGACCACGGGGTCACAAAAGAGTCGGACACGACTGAGTGACTAGACAACAGTGAAGATGGATAAGATGTAGGTGGGTGGATGGGATTGAGCAGGATCTTTCTGAAAGCCCATGGGGCTGTGAGCCAAGGCCTGCAGTGTGGGGCTCAAAGGGCTTCCTCAGTGGCGCTAGTGGTGAAAAACCCTCCTGCCAGTGCTGGAGACCCAAGAGATACGGGTTTGATACCTGGATCGGGAAGATCCCCTGGAGAAGGAAAGGGCAACCCGCCTCAGTATTCTTACCTGGAGAATCCCAGGGACAGAGGAGCCTGGCAGGCTACAGTCCATGGGGTCACAGAGTTGGGCACGACTGAGGCGTGCCCCACACGGGGCTCAAGGGGTGATGCCTCCTCGGCTCCCTGGAATCGATGGTAGTGAGTATCACAACCAGCAGGGATATCCCTTTCATTGGGGCTGGAATTAACCTGCCCAGTTGACAGGAGGCTCTCTGGGCAGGGATATTTTTATTTGGTGAGAATGTCTGCTGGGACCAGGGTAAAAATGGCCCTCCATCTGCCCAGCTGGACCATTAGCATCTGCGTGTAGGAGGCAGGGTTGGGAAACCCAGCCTGGATGCCTAGCAACTAGTTCTTTTTTCTTTGTGCAAATCCTCTGGATTCGGGCTCCAGTTCAAGTCAGACACCATGGGAGGGAAAGGTGCTTTCCCAAGAACAAGCAGGTACCAGTCATGTACTTCTAAAACTGTGGCAAAATATATATAACATACTATGTACTGTTAACAGTGTTTAAGGGTGCAGTTCAGTGGTTAGCAATTAGCAATGCTGTCCCACCATCATCACTATCCATTTCCAGATCTTTTTCATCATCCCAAACAGAAATCCTGCACCCGTTAAACACAAACTTCCCATCCCCACCCCACCCCACCCCCCAGTCTGTGATGCTCTCTAATCCACTTTCTGCCCCTGTGAATTTGCCTGTTCTAGGTACCTCATAGAAGAAGAATCATATAATACTTGTCCTTCTATGTCATGATTTCACTTAGCATAATGTTCTTCAAAAGTTTTAAACTCTATACTTTTTTTTAAACAAAATTAATTTTATTCTACAACTTTAAACACTAATAAAATGAATTCCACATCTCAGTCAGCTCAGGAGTATTTATTGATTCTCTGGCTAAATATTCTCTATTGCTCTTTTTTTCCAAAGACTTCCTTTTTTAGGAGAAGTTTTAGGTGAAGAGGAACTAAAGAGCCTCTTGATGAAAGTGAAAGAGGAGAGTGAAAAACTTGGCTTAAAATTCAACATTCAAAAAACGAAGATCATGGCATCCAGTCCCATCAGTTCAGTTCAGTTCAGTCACTCAGTCATGTCTGACTCTGCAATCCCGTGAACTGCAGCACACCAGGCCTCCCTATCCATCACCAACACCCAGAGTTTATTCAAACTCATGTCCATCGAGTTGGTGATGCCATCCAGCCATCTCATCCTCTGTCATCCCCTTCT
>SJYA01002915.1:38937-93548 GCA_006410615.1 Neotragus moschatus
GCTAGTGGTGAAAAACCCTCCTGCCAGTGCTGGAGACCCAAGAGATACGGGTTTGATACCTGGATCGGGAAGATCCCCTGGAGAAGGAAAGGGCAACCCGCCTCAGTATTCTTACCTGGAGAATCCCAGGGACAGAGGAGCCTGGCAGGCTACAGTCCATGGGGTCACAGAGTTGGGCACGACTGAGGCGTGCCCCACACGGGGCTCAAGGGGTGATGCCTCCTCGGCTCCCTGGAATCGATGGTACTGAGTATCACAACCAGCAGGGATATCCCTTTCATTGGGGCTGGAATTAACCTGCCCAGTTGACAGGAGGCTCTCTGGGCAGGGATATTTTTATTTGGTGAGAATGTCTGCTGGGACCAGGGTAAAAATGGCCCTCCATCTGCCCAGCTGGACCATTAGCATCTGCGTGTAGGAGGCAGGGTTGGGAAACCCAGCCTGGATGCCTAGCAACTAGTTCTTTTTTCTTTGTGCAAATCCTCTGGATTCGGGCTCCAGTTCAAGTCAGACACCATGGGAGGGAAAGGTGCTTTCCCAAGAACAAGCAGGTACCAGTCATGTACTTCTAAAACTGTGGCAAAATATATATAACATACTATGTACTGTTAACAGTGTTTAAGGGTGCAGTTCAGTGGTTAGCAATTAGCAATGCTGTCCCACCGTCATCACTATCCATTTCCAGGTCTTTTTCATCATCCCAAACAGAAATCCTGCACCCGTTAAACACAAACTCCCCATCCCCACCCCACCCCACCCCCCAGTCTGTGATGCTCTCTAATCCACTTTCTGCCCCTGTGAATTTGCCTGTTCTAGGTACCTCATAGAAGAAGAATCATATAATACTTGTCCTTCTATGTCATGATTTCACTTAGCATAATGTTCTTCAAAAGTTTTAAACTCTATACTTTTTTTTAAACAAAATTAATTTTGTTCTACAACTTTAAACACTAATAAAATGAATTCCACATCTCAGTCAGCTCAGGAGTATTTATTGATTCTCTGGCTAAATATTCTCTATTGCTCTTTTTTTCCAAAGACTTCCTTTTTTAGGAGAAGTTTTAGGTGAAGAGGAACTAAAGAGCCTCTTGATGAAAGTGAAAGAGGAGAGTGAAAAACTTGGCTTAAAATTCAACATTCAAAAAACGAAGATCATGGCATCCAGTCCCATCAGTTCAGTTCAGTTCAGTCACTCAGTCATGTCTGACTCTGCAATCCCGTGAACTGCAGCACACCAGGCCTNGGGGGGGGTTTCTTGTTGTTTTTAAGGAATTGGCTTATCTGATTGTGGAGGCTGGCAAGTCCAAAACCTGCAGTTAAGGCTGGCAGACTGGAGACCCTGGGAAAAGCAGTTGATGTCGTTCAAGTCCAAAGGCAGCCCATTCTCTCTTCTTTGGAGGAAATCACCAACTGCTTGAATGAGGCCCACCCACATAGTAGAGGTATGTTATTCAGGCTTCTCTAGAGAAAGAGGACCAACTTGTATGTATGTGTGTAGGCATGTAGGTATCTCTCTCTCTCTACCTATCTATTTATTATAAGGAATTGGCTCACATGATTACAGAGACCCCAAGATTTGGAGGGTGAGTTGCAAGATGCAGATCCAGGAAGAGCTGATGTTTCAGTCTGAGTCCAAAGGCAGATGAAAAACCAATGTCCCAGCTCAAAGACAGTCAGATAGGAAGAATTCGCTCTTACTTGGGGGAGGACTAGTCTTTTTGTTCTGTTCAGGCCCTCAAGGAGTTGGCTGAGGCCCCCCCACATGAGGGAGAACCACCTGCTTTACTCAGTCTATTGATTCAAACATTTATCTCATCCAGAGACACCCAGACTAATGTTCGACCAAATGTCTGGGTATCAAATTGACACATAAAGTTAGCCACCGTGGACAGTGATGTGAATATGCCTTCTCTCTAGTCCATGTGGGATTGGTAAACAGAGCCAGGCTTCTCTTAGGGCCCAGCCATCACTCCTTGGTGGCTCAGATGGTAAAGAGTCTGCCTGCAATGCAGGAGACCTGGGTTTGAGCCCTGGGTAGGGAATATGCCCTGGAGAAGGGAATCGCTACCCACTCCAGTATTCTTGCTTGGAGAATTCCATGGACAGAGGAGCCTGGCAGGCTACAGCCTGTGAGGTTGCAAAGAGTCGGGCACGACAGAGCGACTAACACTAACACACATCACTCCTTATGCATGCTCGCCTCACGTGGCCATTGAAAATATGGTCCCAAGATCGTTTGGCACTTCTCTCGTCAGGAGATGGGGTGTGTGTCATCTTCCCTTGACTCTAAGTTTTGTGACTACCTAATGCAAAGAATGTGACAGAAACAGTGTCAATCTCCAGGCCCAAGCCTCACGAAACCTGAAGCTTTTATTTCCTGTCTTTTAGGGGGTTTGTTCTTGGATTCCAGCCATCATGCTGAGAAAGTCCAAATGGCCAGTGGAGACCCTCCCACCGAGTGGAACTGACATACAGTCTTAGTACTGGCTGCGAGCGCAGCTGAAAGCCAGTACCAGCTTTCCAGCCACGTGAGTGAGCCACCTTAAAGATCCTCCTGCCCCCAGTCAAGCCACTCCTGCTGATGCCTCATGGGGCAGAAACAAACTATGCCCACTTAGAAAATCAATGATCGTTGTTTTTTAAATATTAAGTTTCAGAGTGTTTTGTTATGCAGCAGTAGTAACAGGAATGCCTAGGAAGGCTGGCTTTGGACCTCAGGAGAGAAGGAAGGCTCCCAGCCAAGTTCCATTAGAGCTCTGCCAGGGGTTATTTGTCCAGCTCATAATCAAGGGGTACTTTGACTTCCGTTGTGCTCTTGTTCATTCTGTATTCAGCTCCCTTAGGAGCTGCGTGTGTATGGGATAACTAGAAAACTGGCAGAGCAGATGCAGGGCATAGATGCTCCTTGGGCCCCACTGCGTCCCCTAGGAGCCTTTCCACCTGTTCAGTAGACCCATTATTCAGCCTCTGCAGGTGTTGCTGCTAAAGTAGTTCAGTCGCTCAGTCGTGTCCGACTCTGCAACCCAATGGACTGCAGCAATCCAGGCTTCCCTATCCTTCACTATCTCCCGGAGTTTGCTCAAACTCATGTCCATCCAGTCGGTGATGCCATCCAACCACCTCATCCTCTGTCGTCCCCTTCTCCTCCTGTCTTCAATTTTCCCCAGCATCAGGGTCATTTCCAATAAGCTGGCTCTTCCCATCAGGTGGCCAGAGTATTAGGGCTTCAGCTTCAGTGTTAGTCCTTCCAGTGACTATTAATGGTTGATTTCCTTTAGGATTGACTGGGTAGATCTCCTTGCAGTCCAAGGGACTTTAGCTATTAATGGCTTTTGCTATTATATTTTTGCCGCTAATGGCTCACGTGGAAAACTTTCTCCAAAAATTGCCATGGGTAACTGGAGCTGCCTTAGCTCTCTGGAGGTGCCTGGGAGTTAGGCTCTCCCTCACTAAGGGTCTATAGCCAATGGCTGGCTGGTGTGGGTTTATGGAGGCCCAGTTCCTTACCTCAAAGAAGCTTCTGTCTGGAGCTATCCATGGGATCAGGTTGGGGCCAGGCTTCAACCTCTTGGTTAATTTCTCCCCAATCCTATCCTGCTTCTCTTCCTCCCATACAAGTCTTCCTGCAAGCACTCCATCTGTAAATCACTCTCACAAACATCCTTGTTTTCGGCCCTGCTTTTAGGAACGTGACCTAAGCAAGCACGAACTCTTGCATGCTCAGAAATCGTACCTCCCTGGTGCTGGTCTGGGGTCTTGAGTAGGTGGTAGATGATAACGACTCTTACCCATCCCTCTGTGAACAGGTGTTGATGTTTCTCAAGTGCCAAATTCTGACATATTTATGTCAGCAGGTCTCTGTCTATGTCATAAATCCCCCAAACCTTCATGCCCCTTAGATGTTTCTATAGTAATAGGATACGGGAGGGGGAGAGTGAGAAAAGTGGGGAGAGTGATGGCACCATACGGTGACTTTATCCTCCTGCCACTCATCTCAGAAAGGGATCTAGGAGCAAGACAGGGGGTGGGTGGGGGAGTGGAAGCTGGAAGCAGGAGAAATATCCGGGCTTTGCATGAACATCCCAGTGGGATAAAATTTCAATGTTGGAAGCAAATTGTGAGATCCGTGTGTGGGCAGTATCTCCGTGATATTTTGACATGTTTAAGCTTATGAGTCATGTACAATTAAAAAAAAAACAAACCNTGGAAGCAGGAGAAATATCCGGGCTTTGCATGAACATCCCAGTGGGATAAAATTTCAATGTTGGAAGCAAATTGTGAGATCCGTGTGTGGGCAGTATCTCCGTGATATTTTGACATGTTTAAGCTTATGAGTCATGTACAATTAAAAAAAAAACAAACCACCTGGCTTAGAGCTGGGGTGCTGGAGGGTGATGGCTTAGGGGTTTCATTTTGAGGGTAGACTATTCTGAAAGTGATTATGGTGATAGTTGCACACATCTGTGAATGCTCTAAAAGCCATTGAATCATACACTTTAAACGAATGGTCTGATGTGTTCTGTCTACTGAATGTTGCTGTTGTTTAGTGGCTAAGTTGTGTCCAACTCTTTCATGACCCCGTGGACTGTAGCCCTCCAGGCTCCTCTGTCCATGGGATTTCCCAGGCAAGAGTACTGAAATGGGCTGCTAATTCCTTTTCCAGGGAATCTTCCCCACCCAAGGACTGAACACAGGTCTTCTGCACTGGCAGGCAGATTCATTGTCACTGAGCCACCAGGGAAGCCCAAATGTTTATGTGCCCTCCTGAGATTCATATGTTGAAACCTAATCCACCAATATCTCAATGTAATGGTATTTGGAGGTAGAGTCTTCAGCAGGTGACTAGGTCATGAGAATGAAGCCCTCGTGAATGGATTAGCATCCTTATAAAAGAGACCACAGGGAGCTTCCTTGCCTTCTCTACCACTTGAAGACACATCAAGAAAAGTCAGTCGTCCAATTAGGACGTGGGCCCTCGCGACACTACATCTGCCAGTGCCTTGGTCTGTACAGCCTCCAGAACATTGGGAAATAAATTTCTTTTGTTTATAAGCCACCCAGTCTATGGTGATCTGTCACAATAGCCTGAACTAAGACAGCGTATCAATTATATCTCAAATACACATACATCTTCCTAAAACAGAAACCCACCCGGATTGATTTCTGGCACACTCCAGTGGTGCTGGCACCGCTGGTGTGGAGGGTGGGCCACTAAATGCGAGCAGTCTGTGGCTGGGAATAAACAGTGGGGAGTGCGAACTGTCCCCGAGCTACCAGAGAGCAGCTACCAAGTCTAGGACAGTCTCTAGGATAATCAATGTACCTAACCAACAATAATGAAAAATGCTACCCAATCCCTGGGCTTTCCAGGTGGCTCAGAGGTAAAGAACCTGCCTGCCACTGCGGGAGCTGTAGGAGACATGGGTTCGATCCCTGGGTTGGAAAGATGCCCTGGAGAATCTTGCCTGGAGTATTCTTGCCTGGAGAATCCCATGAACAGAGGAACCTGGCGGGCTAGAGTCCACAGGGTCCCAAAGAGTCGGATATGATTGAACGACCAAGCACATACCCAACCCCCAACATACTCCAAAGTCATCTTGCTATCATTTGGGGCTTTGCCTCTTTCTGTCCTCTCCCCTGCAACCCTCCCCTACTCCCCGTTCTTCTAGGCTGACATATATCAACCTTCAAAGTAGCTGAGCATGCCAGCCTTTCCCCCAGTCTGTCCTATTTCCAGCAGTTCCGATTGTCCTCTGTCTGCTCAGAGTGAGAAATCATCTCGTTTCATGAGTATCTTTCAGATCTTCAGTTCTGACAGCTCTCTAGAAGGAAGCACTGTTGATCATTTCAGATCACTGAGTTTGTATAACTTAATGATCTTTGTTTTTTAAGTATTAAGAACAAATATCCAAAAGCTTGAAATAAAGTATAAAGATGACTATATAACATTTCAGAATCAAATTAAAACAGTCTGATTAAAGGTTATCTGACTCTCCAGGAGGTTTCCCAGGTGACTCAACCCAGATAACTCAGTTGGAGAGAATGAGACTCTTAATCTCAGGGTCGTGGTTTTGAGCCCCACATTGGGCACATGTTTCAGGGCTTCCCAGGTGGCTCAGTGGTAAAGATGCAGGAGACCCAGGTTCGATCCCTGGGTTGGGAAGATCCCCTGAAATAGGAAACGGCAACCCACTCCAACAGTCTTGCCTGGAGAACTCCAAGGACAGGGGAGCCTGGCGGGCTCCAGTCCACGGGGTTGCAGAGAGCTGGACATGACCAACGTGACTGAGCATGATGCTTGCACGTGACTCTCCAGGGGATGTTGCTTTGTTTGACTTTGCTATTGATTAGGTTCAGATTTGATAAAGTTAGATGTTAACGTGTAGAAAATTGATGAAGGTGCAAATAATTTTTGTCCTGTGAAGGTGCAAATGGCTTTTGTCCCGCAGAGAACATAATCCCCAAGGACTGACATGTAATTATCCTGTCAGTAGGCTTTTCTTGTAAAGGCTCAGAGGATAAACATTCTAGGCTTTGTGGGCTATATAGTCTCTGCCCCAGCTACTGAACTCTGCCATGAGCAAGCTTGCCTGAGTCCCAGTAAAACTATATTTACAGATAGTGAAATTTAAATTTCATGTTATTTTCACGTTATGAAATATTTTTCTTTATTTTTCTAACTGTTGGAAAATGTAAAGAAAAACAGTTCTTAGCTTGTGGGCATACAAAAACAGGTGGTTGGTGTGATTTGATGAGCAGGTTACAGTTTGTTGATTCTTGGCCTAAAGATTTTATTGCCCTGTAGGTCATTAACGAGTTTTACATTTAACTTGGACCCTGATTCAGCATTCTCTTTTTGCACTAAACGTGTGTGTGGATGTCGGTGTATATAGGGTGGGGTGTGTGTGTGTGTGTGTTAGTTTCTTTTATCCTCTCGGAACCCATTTTGCCATCCTGCTGATCCCTTCATTAATGAGTTAAATAGATTTGACAGATGCTCGCCATACATTTCCAATTCACTTGGAATGTGGAGGAGTTTGAGCATCTCTTTTGTTGCCTTGGCTCCCATCCCAAGTGATTTATCAAGATGTTGTCCTACATAAAGACAGGTCTGTTCCTAAGAGAAATTCTCGTGCCTACAGTTTTCCCCACTCTATCATTATGAGGCTCTTTTTGCAACACCATCCTCCTTCACGAGGCCCCATGGCTGGGGCTGGCTGTGGGCGGGCCTGCATGGATGAAAGATAATGAGTTAATGTCACTGGTGGTGTGGATGCACAGCGGGGCTTGGGTACCAGCAAACGTCAAGTTGCCAGGGCCCACGTGGAGGAGAACAGTGCACCTGGAGCCTCCGAGGACTCCTGCAGGGTTTCTCACCATCTCTCTCCTGCATCCATGATTTCAGTGCAGCTGGGGACGCGCCCCTGCAGATATATGGTATCATTAATATGGACAGTGCTCCCTAGAAGACTTGGCTCTGACAGGGCAATGTTACTGTTGGAGTCTTTCTATTGTAAGCGGAACAGCAATAGACTCCAGTGGGTGTGGGGAGAAGTATAGGTTCCTGCAGAAGGAAAGTTCACTGAGTGCCTGCTTGTTGCTTGGTTCCCTGGGGGCAGGTGTTAATTAAATAGTCCCTGGGCTGTGGGAGCTGGACATTTCCCAGGGAGGAGGAGGTGGAAAAAAGGCACCCCTTCCCTTAGTTTAAGATGCCCAAGAGCACGGTGAAAAAATGCTCACCCTCAGTGGTTGTCAAAGAACTATTGATTGAAACCAGTAACAGCAACAAATATTATTTTTGTCATCTTTCCACTGATTGGGGTGGAAATTGGTTTTACCTTCTTGAAAGCATCTTGGCAATAAGTATATTGAACATACCCATGTTTGTCCCAATCACTGTCGCCAAGTCCAATCTAGTCCTAAAGGTTTCAGAGAGAATGGGCTAAAATTTATTTTATATTAAAAGTATCTACATATTTTAACCTCACAATACACAAATAAGTGATCATTGTAAAAAAGAAACCATAAAAACTAAACTCTCCCTTGGGACCATCACTCCTATCTCTGAAGTCCCCAGTTCTGTCAGTTTTGTGTCTTTCCAGACTTTTACTTATGTATTTGCTGATATATGTGTCTGCAGAAATATGAAGTATANTGATTGTGCTGTTCTGCATGCAGCCCCCTGCCTGTGCACTCCTGAAACTCCCCTTTAAAACCTTTGCCTCCTAACCAGCAACTGGGAGACAGTTTGGGGGACCCATCCACCATCTCCCCAGGTTTTCAAAATACAGCATCTTTCTTATCCCACCAACCCTGTCTCTCAAACACTGTCTTTTGAGCAATGAGCAGCCAAGCCTGAGTTTGGTTCCAGCTCTGGCTGGTAATATTACTAGCTGTTGTTTGTTGAGGGCTTATTATATATCATGCCAGGTGGGCATTTTGTCCTCACTATCCTGCAAAGCAGAAATTGTCATCTCCATTTTATAGATGAAAAAACTGGAACTTAGATTAATCTACCCAAATTCACATAGTTAGTAAAGCATTCGTGCCAGGATCTAAATCCAGGTCTATCTGACTCCAGTACTCAAGACCCTAACTATTACATTAAAAAATTTTTTTCTACCAGTGAGTGGAAATCATCCTTCATTTTTTTTCCATCTGTCCAAATAGTTTGTATTTTTCTTGCCTGCTGTGGAAGCACTCTGACCAATTACAAGAAAAGTCCTGTTGGGAATCTGATTGGTGTTGCAATAAATGTGCAAATTAACTGTGGGAAGAATGACTTCTTTGCAATGCCCTGGAACAAAAGTCATTTCTCCATTTATTCAAGTTTTTAGAAGAGTCTCTACCGAAACATCAATGATTATGGAAGCCACGTTGTATAATGGAAATTGCATGCACCTTCTGGGAGAGAGACTAGAGCCTGGGATTCCAGCTCTTCTCACTTCCTAGCTCTGCAATCTAGACAACTTACTTAACTTCTCTGAGCCTCAGTTTCCACACCTGTAAAATGGACTGAATATCTCCCTCAGAGAATTATTGTGAGAACTGAATGAGGTTAAAAGCACTAAGAGACTTAACTAGTGCCTTGCATGTGGTGCCTAGGACTGAAAAGAAAAATATAAAAGCAAGTCCTTTTACTGTATCACTTGTTATTATTATTCTTAAGTCTTGTAATACAAGTTCCTTAACTCTAAGTGTATTCATAAGCCAATTTTAAAATTACTATTATAATGGGACATTTTGGTTCTTTTTTTTAGTTACAACTTCTATACAAGTTCTTGCCAGGTGAATTCTACTGATTGTTAAACTATCTTTACTGAGCCTGGCCACTACTGTTCTGCTTCACTGATAGCAAGTTCAGCCACCCTAAATGAGCTCTTGTGTCAAGAGAGCTCATGCGAAGCACAGGCTAAATCCTTTACATAGATTGGTCCATTTACTTTGTACAACCAGGCACTGTTATTATCACCCCATTTCATAGCTGAGAAAACTGAAGCCCAGAGATGTTAAAAAAAAAAAAAAATTGTCTCAAAGTCACCTGTGTGTGCGCATGCTAAGCTGCTTCAGTTGTGTGTGACTCTTTGTGACACTGTGGACTGTAACTCGCCAGGCTCCTCTGTCCATGGGATTCTCCAGGCAATAATACTGGAGTGGGTGGCCATGCCCTCCTCCAGGGGATCTTTCCAATCCAGAGATTGAGCCCGTCTCTTACATCGCCTGCATTGGCGGGTGGGTTCTGTACCACTAGCGCCACCTGGGAAGGCCCCAGAGTCAGCTAACTGTAAACTAAATGGTAGAACAGGTACTGGAAATGGAATCCTCTTCCCTGTGGTGCTCTGAGGCAGGGTGGAGGTGTACATGTAGGAGAGATACTCGGGATGCAGCTTGTCCGGGGTAAGTCAGCAGACAACATCTCCAAGTGGAGTCTGCTGTGATATTGCCAGCTATGCGATCTGGCCCAAGCCAGCCCTCTTTGGCCTTGTTCTCCCACCATCATTCCACCTACTCCTGCCCCCTTGCCTCCCAGACACACTGGTCTTTAGTGTCCTTGAGTGTGCTGTGACTCTCCCGCCTCAAGACCTTTGCCCATGCTGTGCTGCCTGGAATGCTCCTCCTCTGACTGACTCCTATTTGTCCACTGGACATTAGCTTAAATATTTCTTACTCAGGGAGGCTGCAGCAGCTGTAGACGTGCCCTGCTCAGAGCTCCTTCAGGAGGACCTGTTGGGGGAGCATGGCCGAGTGACAGCTCCTTGGACCTAGCACTGCATTCACAGGGAGAACATGCGTCCTTCATGATCACAGGTATTAGTGCTGGCCCACTCCTGCCCAAGTGGGAGTCCTGGAGCAGGCATCCTCTGCCAGGAGGACATCCCATTGACTTAGCCAAGACTTTCCAGAGTGTTCTGCAATCTGAGGCTCTCCCCATCCCACCCTCCTCCATCTCCTTTCACAGGGCTCATCATGGGCTGAAGGTCTTCCCTCCTGCCACATACCTGTCTTCTTTTTCTCCTTTGCAGATATTTTCCCTCAAAAGCCTCTTACCCATCTAATCAAGTTTTTTTGTCTGTTTTTTTGAGAATCCAAACCTAAACGGAGCCCATCACTGCCCATCTGATATGTTTCCATCCTCCTCTCTTTCACAACGTTTACCATATTCTAACTGGGGTGTGTTGGTATCTGATTTCTCTGTATGCAGGGCCTGTGGCAGGGACCTGGCACATTTCAAGTAGGTTCCATGTGAAAAGCTGGTTAAATCAAAGTGGAATCTTGGCTGGAGCTTCCAAGAGGGCCTGATGGCCAGCACTTACTCACCTGCCTGTGATCGTGAAGCCCTGTCCAGATGTCAGCTGGGATCCCAGGAACACAGCTGTTCACAAGGTCATACACAAAGACATTCTCCTCCCAGCTGCAAAGGTAAGAAACCCAGGTACATGTTACTCATTGCCTCTTGGTGTAGGATTGAGTTGCAAATCGACAGCAGCCTTTGTTAACCCTCCTGGATCAAAGTAAATAGAGGATGTGGTGCAATCTGGCTTTCTCCCTTTTCTTTTTGAACTAGGGCACCCACATGGGCTGTCCTGTTAGCATTTTTTCCATGCCAGTCCAAAGCAGGACTCAGCACTATTATTCATCCTATAAATTTAAGTCTATCTCAAAAACACTAGCAAATAAGGTGGATTATATTGAAGAGACAAAAAAAGGAATTGACATTGTATTGCACATACCAAATAACAAAAATCTCCACTGGATGTTCTTGCTCTTTCTCAAAAGCCCCCGCCCCCTACAGTGCCAGTCCTTATATAGCCTCCTCTCTCCTAATTTTTTTTCTTACAGAACGTCTTCAAAATCTTTGGGTTTGCTGGAAAATTCAGCTAGAGGCTTGAACTTGCATAGTCGACTTAGCAAAACCAAATCCTGAAAATTAACTGTCCACCCTCTTCAACAGGTGTCTTAGGCCATTCAGGCTGCTACAACAAAATACCACAGTCTGGGTGGTTTATGAACTATAGGAATTTATTTCTTGCCATTCTGGAGGCTGGGAAATGCAAGACCAGGCCCAGGTGAGTAGACCTCTGGGTGCATACTTCTTGCTGTGCCCCTCATGGCAGCAGGGGAGCTCTGTGGAGCTTTTTTTATAAAGGCACTAATCCTATTCATGAGGGCATCACCCTCAGAGCTTAAGCATCTCCCAAAGGCCCCACTTCCTAACCCCATCACATGGGGCATTAGAATTTCAACATATGAATCTTGTGGGGACCAAAACATTTAAAACACAGCAGAAAGCACTGGTGCAATTCTCACCTCCTATTTCAAAGAGCTTATAAAGTAATTTACCTAACAAAAGAAACTGGCGGAAGACCCTGGAAGTAGTCTGCTGCCTAAAAGAACACTTAATACATAACTCCTTTCAAAACAGGATTATGCTGAGGTATCCTTTACGTTGCAACAGATTACATCTGCTCCTGATGGCTTCTTGTAAGTGGCCACTCTCTACAGGCTGCCACCTTGTCCAGAACACCTGCCCATCAATTTCATTTTGCTTAAGATGTTGGTAGCAAGTCCAAGCACACATAACGCTGTGCTGTGCTGTGTGTGCTTAGTCATGTCTGACTCTTGCAACCCCATAGATCGTAGCCTGCCAGGCTCCTCTGTCCATGGGATTCTCCAGGCAAGAATGCTGGAGTGGGTTGCCATTTCCTCCTCCAGGGGATCTTCCTGACCCAGGAATTGAACCCAGGTCTCCTGCATTGCAGACAGACTCTTTACTGACTGAGCTATAAAGGAAGCCTTAAGCACACATAATAACTCTCCTTAATTATGTGTTTGTGAAAGACATTACTAATCCATCCCAGAAACACTCAGAATTCTGGTTCTCAGAATCTTTCTTAACACAGTGTTCTAGGCAGTCTCATACTAGGAGTTGCTAATCAAAATTGTTATAAATTGAATGTGCCCCTCCCCCAAATTCATATATTGAAATGCTAACTCCTGATGTCACTGTATTAAGAGGTGGGACCCTTGGGAGGTGAGTAGTTCATGGAGGTGAAGCCCTCATGAATGGGATTAGCGCCCTTATAAAAGAGGCCCTAGAGAGCATCCTTGCCCCTTCTGCCTTGTGAGGATGCAGCGTGAATATGACCAGCTGCAAACTGGGGAGTGAGCCCTTACCAGAACTTGACAGCACAAGGCGCTCTGATCTTGGGCTCCAGAACAAAAACACATTTCTGTTGTTTATCAGCAACCCAGTCTGTGATATTTTTGTAACAGCAGCCTAAATGGGCCAAGATAGATACTATTAGAAGCAGTGGAGAGGAAAGATGGTGGGTGGGGCAAGGCTTACTTGCCCTCAGAAAGAAGATCTGATGTGAGCACACTAAGTAAGTGCTGACCTCTTGAGACACCCATGATTAAGTGAAAGTGAAAATGAAGTCACTCAGTCATGTCCGACTCTCTGCGACCCCATGGACTATATATATACCCCACCAGGCTTCTCCGTCTACGGGATTCTCCAGGCAGGAATACTGGAGTGGGGTTGCCATGTCTTTCTCCAGGGGATCTTCCTGACCCAGGGATTAAACCCGGGTCTCCCGCATTGTGGGCAGATGCTTTACCTTCTGAGCCACCAGGGTAGCCCATGATTACAATTAATAAAAATAATTAACAGCTCTCACTATGAAGCATTGTCTTACCCAAGTGCTTGTGTAAGAACTTCAGATCCATTATCGCCTCTAAAATCCTCAATCTTAAAAGCTCAGTGTAACGATTGATGTTTCCCAGCTAAGGATTCTGACTCAGAGAGTTTGTGTGACTTGGGTAAGATCATCAGGTAGGAAGTGGTGGAGCAGGGACTAGCCTATGGCTGCCTAACTCTAAAGCCCTCTTAATTTCCTCCTTTATAACATCTGCTGTTCCCATCCCCTAAGCTTCCCAAACATTCAAGATCCTGATTCAGGACTAGTTCTTCCAGGAAACATTCTGTGAGCACCCTCTATATAATCCTTGAACACCTGTAGCAGAAAGATTCCATGCTCCCCAGGGTGGGCTGGTTGGCTTAGTTTTCTGCTTCTCAAGGTTGTGTGTGCATGCTAAGTCACTTCAGTCCTGTCTGACTCTTTGTGACACTGTGGACTATAGCCTGCCAGGCTCTTCAGTCCATAGGATCCTCCAGGCAAGAATACTGGAATGGGTTGCCATGCCTTCCTCCAGGGAATCTTCCCAAAGCAGGGATCGAACCTGTGCCTCTTATGTCTCCTGCATTGACAGGCAGGTTCTTTACCACTAGTGCCACCTGGGAAGCCATTTCTCAAGGTCTCTTCTCTACAAATGGGCTGCAAGGACCACATGGACCAATCTCACACTTTATTTCTATATGGCATCTTATTTCACACCACCACCAGTCTCTGTTCACTGCTGATGTTCCAAGACCATGTGTTTTGTCTAACATTAGAGTGGTATGATTTGGGGCGGGGGGACAAAGTATGCTTCAGTCCAATGTGTCTTTGCTGTTGGTCCTATCCAGCGGAGCACTAGCACTCCCATGTGCCCCTCTCATGCACAATTCATAGTGTCCTAGATTAACTGCTGAACATGCATGGTGAGCGGTCATCTAGGGGAGTGGCTGCCCTGCCATTAAAATGGCACTAGATCCACCTGGGCTGGCTGGCTGGATCCAACGCTGGGCTGGAGGAAGCACCAGCTGGAATCAACATTGCCAGGAGAAATATCAATAACCTCAGATATGCAGATGACACCACCCTTATGGCAGAAAGTGAAGAGGAACTAAAAAGCCTCCTGATGAAAGTGAAAGAGGAGAGTGAAAAAGTTGGCTTAGAGCTCAACATTCAGAAAACTAAGGTTAGTCCCATCACTTCATGGCAAATAGATGGGAAAACAGTGGAAACAGTGGCTGATTTTATTTTTTTGGGCTCCAAAATCACTGCAGATGGTGATTGCAGCCATGAAATTAAAAGATGCTTACTTCTTGGAAGCAAAGTTATGATCAACCTAGACAGCATATTAAAAAGCAGAGACATTACTTTGTCAACAAAGGTCCCTCTAGTCAAGGCTATGGTTTTTCCAGTGGTCACGTATGGATATGAGAGTTGGACTGACTATAAAGAAAGCTGAGCACCGAAGAATTGATGCTTTTGAACTGTGGTGTTGGAGAAGACTCTTGAGAGTCCCTTGGACTGCAAGGAGATCCACCCAGTCCATCCTAAAGGAAATCAGTCCTGGGTGTTCACTGGAAGGACTGATGTTGAAGCTGAAACTCCAATATTTTGGCCACCTGATGCGAAGTGCTGACTCGTTTGAAAAGACCCTGATGTTGGGAAAGATTGAAGGCAGGAGGAGAAGGGGACGACAGAGGATGAGATGGTTAGATGGCATCACTGACTCGATGGACATGAGTTTGGGTAAACTCCAGGAGTTGGTGATGGACAAGAGGCCTGGCGTGCTGTGGTTCATGGGGTCACAAAGAATCGGACATGACTGAGCGACTGAACTGAGAGCCACTTTTGCTCAATGGCACCTGCTTGGAAAACTATTTCAGTATTTTATTGTGTTTTCGCCATATGTGGTCAAAATAACTGGGAGATAAAAATGCCCGAGGTGCTACTGTAAGTAATAAGGAGCGAAAATCAAATGAACTTAATTCAATTCAACTGTCACTTGAAGCAAAGACGGAAATTATTAGGTAAGCTAAAAGGATGAGAAACTTAAACTTTAATTAGATGCTCCATGAACATAAGTTGATTGTGCNTTTGAAAAGACCCTGATGTTGGGAAAGATTGAAGGCAGGAGGAGAAGGGGACGACAGAGGATGAGATGGTTAGATGGCATCACTGACTCGATGGACATGAGTTTGGGTAAACTCCAGGAGTTGGTGATGGACAGGAGGCCTGGCGTGCTGTGGTTCATGGAGTCACAAAGAATCGGACATGACTGAGCGACTGAACTGAGAGCCACTTTTGCTCAATGGCACCTGCTTGGAAAACTATTTCAGTATTTTATTGTGTTTTCGCCATATGTGGTCAAAATAACTGGGAGATAAAAATGCCCGAGGTGCTACTGTAAGTAATAAGGAGCGAAAATCAAATGAACTTAATTCAACTGTCACTTGAAGCAAAGACGGAAATTATTAGGTAAGCTGAAAGGATGAGAAACTTAAACTTTAATTAGATGCTCCATGAACATAAGTTGATTGTGTGCTTAATTATGAAGGAAAGGAACAAAATTACAAAGCATGAAAAAAAATGCCAGAATTAGAGAATTGGATTGTGTCTCAGAGACAAGATGTAATTAGACATGTTATAATATTGTCTGGCTTTATGGGAACTGAACTTGGTTTATAACAGATGAATGTGTTGTGCAAATTCAACTTTTCTACATGTTTTCAGCAAAGTATCATATGCCAGAGTGGAAAACTACCTGTATAAGAAAGGAGATGCTAGCGTAACATTTGGGGAACATTTATATAAGAGAAAAAAAAGAGGGATGTCAGGAATTCAGAAGAGAGAAAGGAGGCAAGTTGAGGCAGAAAAGAACAGAATTTGAGTCATGGGCTGTTGGAAAACCCCCAAATCTACCTGGAATCCTTCCTAGTACCTATTAAACCAAGGGCTCCATGGGGCAGGCTGGGCTGTCCTTCCTGTGGACCACCAAAGGGAAATCATGCGGCATCACCGTTAAATTTCCTCTTTATTACATGTATTTAATTTTCCTCTATAGGCCGGGAATTTGGGGGAACTTATTTTATCCATCTTTATACATGCCAGTCATATGCTGCGCTGAGCTCTGTATCACAGGGGATTTGACTCCGAAGACTGCCTTGCTCAGGCTTCCACATCAGCTGCCCTCCATGCAAGGGGAGGCACTGATGGAGGCTGGGAGGGAGAGAGAAGCCAGCGTGATTCGTTCTCTCTCTGCCTGGGGAGGTGCTGGCAGGGGCTGCCTGGTCTCTGCGGCTCCAGCTCCCATAGGAGTGAACTGCCCTCCAGTTAGGGGTTAGAGCTGGCTTCCTGCTGGTGTGAATCTCTAGAAAAACTACTGCGTCTTTAAGTACTCAAGAGTCCATCACTTGGGAATGTATGAGACTCCATGTTAAACATTTGTAGCGGTTCCTGTTTTCCCGGTCAGTTGTTGATTGTCTCACTATAGTCTTCAGCACCACCAAGGATACAGTGGATACACTGGTAGATGGATCAATGTGAGGATTCAAGAGGTTTTTTTAAACTAAGATTGAGGACCCCTTCCCCGTTTGTAACCAAACTTGGCGACTCTGAAGCATAAAGAACCAACCAGGGTTCTAACTTCAAGGCTCGGAGATTCTTGGAAAATCAGGCAAGATTGTAAATTTATAGCTTAGTGGCAATGGAACGCGTCACATCTGGCTTCAAAGAACCCACAGATCAGCAAGGAAGTCATATGTGAAAAGAAGTCACTAAAGTGATGAAGAAAGTGCTCCTGGGGAGGTGGAAGTGTGCAGTCAGTTGCTACCAAGTCTGGGGTGACTTCAGTGCAGAGATGGCAGAGCTGAGTCTGGAAGGTTAAGGAAGAGTCTACCTGGAAAGACAGGGACGGGAGTTCCCAGTGGGGGGAACAGAATGGGCAGATATGCAGGAGTAAATGGGCTAGACCACACTGGAGAATGTCAAGATGGTCAGTGTGGCTGGGGCTTGGGAGGCATGGAGGAATGTTGAAGGAGGCTTGGTGGGTGGGCTATGGAACCCAGCTGCTCAGGTTCAAATCCTGGCTCCACCACTTCATAGCAAGATACCTTCTTGGAGCCTTAGGTTCCTATCTGTGACATGAGGGTACCAACCTAATAGGGTTTGCAGGAACTTGATGCTTAGCATGCATGCTAAGTCACTTCAGTTGTGTCTGACTCTTTGCAACCCCATGGACTGTAGCCTGCCAGGCTCCTCTGTCCATGGGATTCTCCAGGCAAGAATGCTGGAGTCGGGTGCCAGGGGATCTTCTCGACCCAGGGATCGAACCTGCATCTCTTGTGTCTGCTGCTTTGGCAGGCAGATTCTTTATCACTAGTGCCACCTGGAAACCCCAACTCTTAGGAAATAAGTGTCAGTTATTATGCTTTCTGTTATGCTATTTACATGTATGTTATATGGATTGTTTCATTGGTCCAACCCCCCTGTGATACTGGAAAAGGCATGGCATAAATTTGGCACTTATAGAAACGGACCTTTCAGCCTGCTGTTTGCAACCCGTGCTAAATGCTTTGTCCTCCACTGCCAAGGCCAGTTTCAATGACAATAACAGCTGCAATTACCAAAGAGAAATACCAGTGGAAGACACCATTCTCTACATCCCTTTCCAAGGGGGTGCTTGACTGGGCTACAAAGGACAGAGGAGTCCACTCACCTGTGGATGGAGGCCAGTTTGGCAGACTTCCTGCCGATGGAGAACTCTGAGCAGTAGAAGTCAGCCTCAGCCCAGGTCTTATTGAGAGGGAAAAATCTGTAGCAGTGGCCTTTGAACTCCATCCAGAACAGTGGGCACAGGGAAGCCTGGGGCAGCTCTGGCATGGCTGGGGACAGAGAGAAAACGGACTGGGAAGAAGGCTGGCCACGTGAACATTGGTGCTATGGCTTATGACATCTTTTAAAGTATAAAAGTAAAAAGTGATCCCAGTATGATTAACACATGCCTAAAATTTACAAAATAGTAAAGGTAATATGTATTCATTATAGAACCCTTGGAAAACGTTACCGCCTTAGAGTGTTTTTCTCCTTGTCATGTGGAAGGCAGTGATTTTTCAAAATGCAATTGTGATTATACTGTCCATAAACCCCTATCGGTATTCTGATTTCTAAAAATTAAGAGTATAAGCATTTTCCCTCATATCATTATAAATTTTTTGTAAACATTGTTTCAAACAGCTCTTGAATACTCCCCTGAGTGTCCACCCACTGCTTCCCTCGACCTTTATTTAATCATTCCTCTATTTTGGTCTAATTAGATTGTTTCCTCTTTTTAAAAGAAACAATTAGAAAAAGCGCTGAGATGAACAGCCTTGTCTACAATGCTTTTGCAGCATTTCTGATTTTCTGGGGAGAGATTTTTAAGGCTTTGATACAATTTGCTAAATTGCCTCCTGAAAGCAATTTCTACTCCCACGGTGATGTCTGAGAATGCCCATCTCATCGCGCCCTTGCCAGCACTGTTACCACTTTAATGGCAATCTTTGCAAATTTTATAGGCAAAAAAATAATATCTTATTTCAGTCTGCAATTCTGGACTCTGGCAAATGCGGATATTTCCCTACATGTTTAATGACAAAGGACAGCCAAGACTATTTATATCTTTAGCCCATGACTACTGGGGTCCAGGATGTATTCTTAATTCTGAAAGGGGACGGTAAAGTTCTCCAAAGTTTCAGGCCCTCTGGGGGCCTCTTAGTGTGGTTTGGAAAACCATGATTGAAGAAGACCAAGCCGGGGAGACAGGCATGCTGAGAATCTGCCTGGAACTTGGATGTGTGGCTCATCTGTGAGACCAGGTACCAGGCAGTGGTGAAATTGTTAGACTGGAGCCCAGAAGCCTGGGTCCCAGCCCCAGCTGTGCGTCTCAATGTCATATAATGCTGGCACCTTCCTTTCCTTCTCACCGGTCAGGCTGGCACCTCTTGTGGTGCCTGGGGTGTGGATCTTTGCCTTCAAAACCACTCTGTTAGCTGGCTGAGCTCATGAATAAGGAAGTGGTGGACCCTGTTTACTGAGCATTTATGATGTGCCAAAGACTTGCTGGGCCTTCCCTGGTGACTCAGTGGTAAACAACCCACCTGCCAATGTAGGAGAGGCAGGTTTGATCCCTGGGTGGGGAAGATCCCCCCAAGAAGAACATGGCAAGCCAATCCAGTAGTCTTGCCTGGGAAATCCCAGGGACAGAGGAGCCTGGTGGGCTACAGTCCGTGGGGTCACAGAGAGTTGGACGCAACTGAAGCTAATGAGTACAAGCAGTGGATGTACACATACAACTCTATGCATTTTTCAGAGAAGGAAAGGGACAGTTGCTTTAATCAACTGAGCTGAGTTTCACTGGTGGCTCAGATAGTAAAGAGTATGCCCACAATTCGGGAGACCCAGGTTCAAACCCTGGGTCAGTAAGATCTCTGGTGGCTCAGATAGTAAAGAGTATGCCCACAATTCGGGAGACCCAGGTTCAATCCCTGGGTCAGGAAGATCTCCTGGAGAAGGAAATGGCAACCCACTCCAGTATTCTTGCCTGGAAAATCCCATGGATGGAGGAGGCTGGTGGGCTATAATCCATGGGGTCACAAAGAGGTGGACACGACTGAGCAACTAACACACACACATAGGCACGCAGCTTCCAGCTGGGGGCTATCTGTCCCTGATGAAAGCCACTGGGCTTTTCTCTTTGACCAGAACCAGCCCTCCCCTCATCCCAGGCTGCTGTACTGGTCAATTCTGGCTTGTCCCACCCTCCCTGCCAGTNTAATCCATGGGGTCACAAAGAGGTGGACACGACTGAGCAACTAACACACACACATAGGCACGCAGCTTCCAGCTGGGGGCTATCTGTCCCTGATGAAAGCCACTGGGCTTTTCTCTTTGACCAGAACCAGCCCTCCCCTCATCCCAGGCTGCTGTACTGGTCAATTCTGGCTTGTCCCACCCTCCCTGCCAGTCCTGGCCAATTGTCTTGCAGAGTGCCAGTATCCAAACTGGGGTCAGCGGATCCAAAATCTGCTCTCTTAACTCTCCCTTATATGCAAAGGGCGATATGGACTTAGTGGACTCAGTACCCCTGGCCTTTCCCTGCTCCTCTCTGGACCTCAGTCTCCTTTCTCAGTCTAGAGCATTGGTCTAGGAGGACATTGCCTCAATGCTGAGAGGGCTGAAGGACCCCTTGTGAGGCTGGGTGTTGCTGAGCTCCCTGTGGGGACTTTGCCAGTGCCTTCCTCACAGAGAGAGGCAGCTGAATCACTCCCAAGGGTCTCCTTTTGGAGCATTTCCCCCTTTGCATGAATGAGAAGCAGAAAGTCATTTCTACCTGCTAAAAATTGGAAGTGGTCAAACAAGAGATGGCAAGAGTGAATGTCGACACTCTAGGAATCAGTGAACTAAAATGGACTGGAATGGGTGAATTTAACTCAGATGACCATTNCCCACCAGGCTCCTCTGTCCATGGGATTTTCCAGGCAAGAGTACTGGAGTGGGTTGCCATTGCCTTCCCTGCAATGAACATGAGTTTGAGTAAGCTCCGGGAGTTGGTGCTGCACAGGGAGGCCTGGCGTGCTGCAGTCCATGGGGCCGCAAAGAGTGGGACACGAGTGAGCGACTGAAATGAAATGAACTGAATTGAACTGAGAGAGGGCACACCTTTCAGGCAGGGCCTCAGCACTTGGGCTCAGCCGGTCCCTGCCTTGTCTGTGCCTGAGCCCTGGATTCCCTGCAGCGAGGAGGAAGGCCAGGCGTGGCAACTCCTCCCCAGTCTTTCAGAGGTTAAAGAAAGCACTGGTAGAAGGTTCTTGATGTAGAGGAAGTGTTCAACAAAGAGAAGCAAATGTTATTGTTAGTGTACGGTTCTAGTGTGTTCAAACTTAAATGATGGTGTTTCATTGGTATCTTGTTGCATTTATGAATGAAAGTGAAAGTGAAGTCGCTCAGTCGTGTCCAACTCTTTGCGACCCCATAGACTGTAGCCTGCCAGGCTCCTCTGTCCATGGGATTCTCCAGGCAATAGTACTGGAGTGGATTGCCATTTCCTTCTCCAGGGGATCTTCCCAACCCAGGGCTTGAACCCAGGTCTCCCACATTGTAGACAGACGCTTTACTGTCTGAGCCAATGGGGAAGTCACACATTTATGAATTGATACCTCTAAAAATTGGAGTCTTTCTGTATCCTCAGGCAAGTCACTCTGCCTCTCTGAGCCTCTCTTTCCTCCTTTATAAAATAGGGGATAATAACAGTACCTGAAAGTGTTAGTTGCTCAGTCATGTCTGACTCTTTGCCACCCTATGGACTGTAGCCCCCAGGCTCCTCTGTCCACGGGATTATCCAGGCAAAAATACTGGATTTTCTTCTTCAGGGGACCTTCTCGACCCAGAGATCAAATCCAGGTCTCCTGCAATGCAGGCAGATAATTTTGACTGTCTGAGCCACCAGGGAAGCCCCCAGTAACAGTGCCTACTCACCCAGTTTAAATGTAATCATTTTTCTGTAATACTCAGCATAGAAGCTGGCAAATAGCAGGTGCTGAATGCATGATAGCAAATTTTGCTGTGATTGTCATTGATCCTGTGCAGGTCTTTACCTGGCCTTCTTTGAACACTCCCTCCTTTCTCTTCTGAAATGCTCAGCCAGGTGCCCTGATACTTCATATGGCTGGCATTCATGGGGCACAAACATGTCCCAGTCACTCACTTTCTCCCTGCAACACCCGGCTGTGCCTGTGAGGAATAACTTAACTCGTGCCCACATAGCGTGCTTTGCCAGCCCACACAGGGCTGAAAGCCTGCCAAGAACTGACTCATGCTAGGAGCACAGCCCAGGCCCGTTTTCAGCCACAGCAGAACTCTTGTCTACGCCTGTCTCCAAGCTTTGTGGGGGTGTGCCCCGGAGCACACACAGTTATTCATTTAGAAATGACATGTTTATTATATGTGATATGCACATACAACTTACTGTACTAATATACCCTGTCTGTTATAAAACGGCCCTCCCTGAAATTGACTTATTTTAGAAGTTGATACAAAAACATAAACACAGAAGACAGTTGGGATGCTTTCTCCCCACTCTTCATCGTCTGGTGCGCTGACTGTCCTTCGGGGCCCCTGCTGTCGTGCCAAACACCCTGTGTGAATGGACCAGGTGGACAAGGAGGGTCAGCAGACACAGGCCACTGGAAATGCTTTTGAAAAGTGGAGGGTCCTTTGGTTTGGCAAATAAACTTCCTAAATGATCCATGTTGATAACATGTGGTGGCTGGAGATTTTGGTAAATGGGATCATGACCCTGCTCTGAAGGAAACACGACCAGTATTTGTGACATGCTCAGCCCAGCGCGTGGTTCATGGACGCACATCGGCGGCATCTCCTGGGAGCTCATTAAAAGTGCATAATCTCCGGCCCCAGCCCTGATCTGCTGAACTGGAACCTGCATTTTGACTAGATCCCCAGGGAGTCATATGTACATTCACGTTACCTTGCTCTAGACAGGGGCAAACAGACTTTATTAAAAATCCTATTTTTTAAGAAGAATTAAGAATTCTTTTAAGAAGAATATTTTTAAGGTGTACAACATGATGATGTGACATATATATATAGTGAAATGATACGGGAAACTAATTAACACATCATCTCCTTTTGTGTGTGCTGAACGCATCTGAAATCTACTCTTTGCAAATTTCCAGCATTCAGTACTGTGTTGTTAACTATAACCATCACACCGTACCTTTGATCTCTAGACTCATTCATCCTACATAACCGCACCTTAAGTTTTTTCTGTAAAGAGCCAGATAGTAGTGGCTTTGCAGGCCACAACTCTGAATCTTAGGAATGAGCTTGACTGGGTTCCGGTAAAACTTTATTTACAAAAAAGAGCAGTGGGCTGGATTTGGCCTGCAGGCCATAGTTTGCAGCCCCTGCTCCAGACTTCAAGTTTACTGTCTAGAACATAGACAGTTTATTCACTTAACATATAGGATCTTTGCTGCCATTTGGAGGTTGTAGAGGTCTCTTTGTAACACAATATATATTTTCTGGTTTCTTATAGGCATTACTCTCCCCTCAACCCTATACATGCACACATACTCCTACTGTGCTCATGTGGGTTCAGCAAAGATCTATTTCTTTCTTCTTATGATCTATCTACCATCTCCTTTAATTTCTTACCTTTTAAAAATTGTCATTTATTTACTAGTAAGTAAAATAAAGTTCCCTGCCTCCCACCACCATTATAAAAGGGACAGTAGAGGCTAGTTTATTTCATACTTTCCAATTCAGGCATATCTGTATCTGTGTTCAAATTTCAGACCTGCTTCTGTGTGGCCACAGTGATTATTCAATCCCTCTTAACTTCAGTTTCCTCATCTGAAAAATGGGAACAAAGCGACACCTTCCCTCATACAAGTGCTTAGAACAATGCCTGACACTCAAGCGCTCGATATACGTTAAACTACCGTGAGACCACTATCAGTTCAGTTCATTCGCTCAGTCGTGTCCGACTATTTGCGACCCCATGAATCGCAGCACGCCAGGCCTCCCGGTCCATCACCAACTCCCGGAGTTCACTCAGACTCACACCCATCGAGTCGGTGATGCCACCCAGCCATCTCATCCTCTGTCGTCCCCTTCTCCTCCTGTCCCCAATCCCTCCCAGCATCAGAGTCTTTTCCAATGAGTCAACTCTTTGCATGAGGTGGCCAAAGTACTGGAGCTTCAGCTTTAGTATCATTCCTTCCAAAGAAATCCCAGGGCCGATCTCCTATAGAATGGACTGATTGGATCTCCCTGTGGTCCAAGGGACTCTCAAGAGTCTTCTCCAACACCACAGTTCAAAAGCATCAATTCTTTAAGCGCTCAGCCTTCTTTATAGTCCAACTCTCACATGATCACTATAGGACCCTCAAAAACACTGAATTGGAAGGTATAAAATTGTAGCAAAATGACTTCCCAAAAGATAACCCCTGCGACCCTCAGGGCAATGTCTTCCAGTCTTTTTTCTAGGCATAAGTTTAAAATTTTTGCTTACTGGTGCTCATTCCTAATGATTTAAAATGGTATTTTTGACCCTGAAAAAAAGGAACGCGATCCCATTGGCAGTGGAAGACAGGCCACCCAGAAAGGAGAGGAATCAGGAGGCGTGGATGGCTGTGACACCTGTGCTGCGCTGTTCTGTCTATAATCAGCAAACACTGCCCGATGCATGTCCAGTAGGAACAGCCAGCAAGTGTGGTGTGTTAAGACCTTGCCGGCATTATCCTGGCTCATCCTCACACCACCTGCAGCCTTGCGGGGTAGAAACTGTCATCCTATTTTCAGATGAGTCAGTCCAGCACAGTGATCAGCTACACCGGCTCTGAGTTAAGTGTTTTAGGGCTGCTGCAACAAAGTTCCAGAGATGGGGTGGCTCAAATAGCCCAGCTTCACTGCCTCACAGTTCTGGAGGCCAGAAGTCCCAAGTCCAGGTGTTGGCAGAAGTGGTTCCTGGAAAGGTGCTGTCCTCGGCCTGGATCGCCAGGCCTCTCTCCTTGACTTGTAGATGCCGCCTTTTCCCCATGTCTCCGCACATTGTCTTCCCTCAGTGCATGTGTGTCTCTGTGTCCTCACCTCCCCTTAATGTAAGGACACCAGTTGTATTGGATCAGGGCCCACCCTGATGACTTCATTTAACCTGAATCACCTTTAAGGAAACCCATCTTTCAACACAGTCACACGCTGAGGTCGTGGGCGGGGAGGGGGGGGGCGGTGTTAAGGTTTCAGTACACGAGCTTGGAGGAGATACAGTTTAGCTCACACCAGGCTCTAGAGTCAGCCAGGCCTTGCCTGGCATTCTAGCTCCACTGCTTACTCACCACTTAATCTCAGGAAGCTTGAGTCCTCATTTATAAGAGGGAACTAACAACATCTCCCACGTGGGTTGCTGCAGGAGGATGAAATGAGACACTTAGCACTGGCATGGTGCTTGGCCAGCCCTCTGGTTATTGGGAACGAGGGTAGCAGGTGCTGGGGATGCCCCACTTGCAACTCTATTACCCAAGTGCCTACGAGGCTGCCGTGGGCTGGACCACCCATGGGGACAGCTCACCTGCTCGAGCACACCCTCCTCTGCCCGGGGAGTTCTCTATGCTACCCAAGTTGGCTCAGCCCAACAGGACAGTGCTAAAGTCTCCAAGATTGAATGCCAATGGGGGCACCCCTCAGGCCCTGAGCAATATGATGCAGTAGTTAAAAAGTCCAGTTTCCCTGTAGCGGTCACTCTCAAGTGTATTCTATTAATATGTGGGTCCCCAGCATGACTGAGCCATAGCTACCCACAATGCCAGTTAAAGCAGGCTTTGATGGTGTTCCTCCTTCCCCTGACTTATCCTTCTGTTTATGATTTCTAGGGTCCCCTCCCAAATAAGCCATCACATCCAAGTCCTTGTACCCAAGTCAATCCTAAAGGAAATCAGTCCTGAATATTCATTGGAAGGACTGATGCTGAAGCGGAAACTCCAATACTTTGGTTACCTGATGAGAAGAGCTGCCTCGTTTGAAAAGACCCTGATCCTGGGGAAGATTGAAGGTGGGAGAAGGGCATGACAGAGGATGAGAGGGTTGGATGGNCTAAAGGAAATCAGTCCTGAATATTCATTGGAAGGACTGATGCTGAAGCGGAAACTCCAATACTTTGGTTACCTGATGAGAAGAGCTGCCTCGTTTGAAAAGACCCTGATCCTGGGGAAGATTGAAGGTGGGAGAAGGGCATGACAGAGGATGAGAGGGTTGGATGGCATCACTGACTCGATGGACATGAGTCTGAGTAAGCTCTGGGAACTGGTGATGGACAGGGAAGCCTGGCGTGCTGCAGTCCATGGGGTCCCAAAGAGTCAGACACGACTGAGCGACTGAACTGCACTGAACTGAACCCAAGTCCTTGCCTCAACATCAGCTTCAAAAGTGCCCCATGTAAGATAATGAGGAACCTGGGGCCCAGAGCAGCTCTAAGACTTGAGGGTGCAGGCAGGGAGAGCTGGGCCTGAGGTCTGAACCGTGGCTTCTCTGGCTCCAAAGCCAATCACCATGTAACATCTCTAGTCCTGTCTTCCCTCATTCTGTTTATTCTCTCATATTTCTCTCCTCTTCTGTGCAACCATGGGCAGGAAGCGTCTCCTTTTCTCTCCTTAGAAACATAACCTAAAGCAACCTCCCTGTCTTTCCCCCTTGACCGTCACACCACCTCCACTCCAGAGCAGGAGGCACCAGAGGACCCACGAGAGGACCCTGGAAAGCCCAGTGAGGCCAGGAGTGGACCCATCTCAGCCCACGAGGTTTACCTAGGTCAAGCCCCTTTTACTGGGCATGGTCAATAGAAAGCTAAGTAGCCATGGCTTTTGTCCTGAACAAGTGAACAGTTTTATAGGAAAAAACTCTTCCTTTCCTTACCTGGAAAATGGGGATAATAATTGCTCCTTTGTCAAGAGGTTGTTGTGAGAATTAAATAAGGCTGTGCTGGCATTGGGCTTAGCACAAAGTAGGCCTCAATTAGAGGTAGTTGTTGTTACAGAAGTTAAACAGAAATAAAAGCTTCTTGTGGGGAGGACAGGAAGGAGCTGTCATTTCTGTCTTGGCGACTGAAGTNTGTCAAGAGGTTGTTGTGAGAATTAAATAAGGCTGTGCTGGCATTGGGCTTAGCACAAAGTAGGCCTCAATTAGAGGTAGTTGTTGTTACAGAAGTTAAACAGAAATAAAAGCTTCTTGTGGGGAGGACAGGAAGGAGCTGTCATTTCTGTCTTGGCGACTGAAGTTGGGTCTTAATGATGAGTATGAGTTGAAATTATTAAGCTGCTGGTAACCATGATGCTCCCTGAATGGGAGAGCCTGTCCGGGAGACAGAGTGATAAACAAAGCCTTGAGAACTTCATTTGAGCCCCTGGATCTAGCTATGCCTAAAGCCAGGACTTCCTTTGTGGCTTAAACAATTGGGCGTTAAGTTCCCATTGCTTGCAACAGGAGGGACCTAACATAAATCCTTACCTTCTTTTACACAAGTTCTCCTGTCAGTTGTCAGATGAATATACCTTAATGTTTTAACTGTTCTTTCTGCCTAGACCACACACAAGTCTTACCAACAATGTCCAGTATGACTGGCTGTCTGGTTATACCCACTGTGGCCCTCGAGTGTTCCAGCTGAGACCCTAGGTATCATGGGGCAGGGACAAGCCACCCCTGTGCCTGGTCTGAATTCTGGACCCGTGAGATCTGTGAGCATGATAAACACCAGTGCTTTGAGTTTTTACACAGAGGCAGTAACTGAAATGCCCTCCTACCCTCCATGCCCGTGTTCATGAAGAAAAGGAGAACTCAAATGCATGGCACAAATAAATAATCTTTAATTTCAATAAACAGCTCCCCATTATACCAGACAACACGCTGTGGGAAAAGATACAGAAGCATCCAACAGAGAGAGAAAGAGATCTGTTCTAACTACACTAATTTCTTAGCACGAGAGAAGTGACTTTTTTCACACACAAAACACAGCGACACCCTCAGAGTGTGACAAGGAGGCAGACTCGGGTGGGGGCGTAGTGGCTTTTTTATTCCCTGTCCTCCGCAGGTCTTCCGGGAGTCACAATCACCATGATTCGGTCAAAAGATGTTACGTCTGCTCTATCATATTCTATTAACTTGCTATTCACACATGCTACTGTTACTGAAGGTGGGGTCTTGACACTCAGGAGGGCGGTGGGTGAAACTTCACTGACGAGCAAGGCAGACAGAAGGAGTGCTCAGGCCTGAGGTCCTGGCCAGCGCCTTGCTCACCAAGGGGACACACAGGCGGGCACACACACACACACACACACACACACACACACACACACACNTCAGTTGCTAAGTTTTGTCCGACTCTTTGCAACCCCATGGACTGTAGCATGCCCGAATTCCCTGTCTTTCACTGTCTCCCAGAGTTTGCTCAAATTCATGTTCATTGAGTAGGTGATGCTTTCTAACCATCTCATCCTCTGCCGCCTTCTTAGTAAGTGCAGCCTTGACACTTAATAAGTGCTCAACAAACACTACATTGCTCTTTCAATCCTCAGTTTCTACCTGTTGACCTTTATGAAAGAGACAGGCTGCAGAGGCAAGGTTCCTGAGAGAAAGGGCTCTGGCAATTTCTTCTCCCTTTGTTGCACTGTATGTCCCTTCGGAAGGCTGTTAATTCCCATGCAAGCTTAATTCGTGTCTTTCAAGCCTAATGAGATAGCTTGATTTATCTTCCCAGCCGAGTTCTGCCTAATTCCTTATCTGCATGTGGGGAGTCAGGGCATGCCATCTCGCTGACGGGAAAGCAGGCTGTGTTTGTCTGTGTTATAAATGAAGGACTACAGAATGGGAACTATCAAAGATTCACCCAGCGTGAGCAGAGCACAGGCGAGCAGATCCCAGAAGGGGTGCCCGTTATCAAACAAACCAGCTAAAATATGCAACCCAAAACAGACATTGAATGCTAACAAATCTCTGTTCTCCTCTGTGGGATTCACATCAAGAATTCCAAATGATAAAAAGAAGGGGAAAAGAAGAAAAGTGGAAAGACAAAAACTCTATCCATTGTTTTAAGCCCCCAAAGACCAAGAGTGAACTGGGCTAAGTGACATTTCCATCAACAGTGTCCCATACCTATCAGCTCCATGAACAAAAATTGGACCATGATCATTTTTCGAACATCTGATAAAGTGGTTATGCATAGGTAGACCTTATTTACAGGGAAACCCCTTACAGAAGAGAAAAATTAGGACTAGAATCTTTGCTTAATAAAGGAAATTGCTGAGAAGCTCTCTGATGCATCTGAAAAAACAAACAAGCACAACTTTTTTGAATAGGCAACATGCAGGACTCTTGAACCACACCTTGTAGGGAATGGAAGGTTAAACTTTCACCAAATGAAAACAAGTTACCAGAGTCTCTTTCCCTGTAGGCCTCACATCTAAAGCAAGATATCAGGAGACCATTTCAGGCCCCATTTGGACTTTTTCTCTGAGGATAAAATGTTCTATCTTCTTCTGCCTCTCCAAAACTCAAGAATGAGAATGGAGAAACAGCCTAGCGGTTTTGCTTCTTTGGGAAGTGGTTTTAAGAAACGAAATCTCAAATGTTCTCAGGTACTGTTGGTGAAAGAGGAAGCAGTTTCATCTTTTGGGCAGAGTATCTGCTCAAAATAAGAATGTCATTACTTAAGACCCAGCAATTCTACCTCCAGAGATCTGTCCCGTAGAATTACCTGCACGAAGGGACAAAGATACACATAAAAGAATTATCTACCGTAGCAGGGACCGACAAACTGGAGCCCTCAAGCCAAACCTGGCCTGTACCTGTTTTTTGTAAATGAAGGTTTACTAGAACTCAGTCAAATCCATTTGTTCACACAGTGCCTGCAGCTGGTTTTGTGCTACAGCAGCAGAGTTGAGTAGCTGCAAGAGGGACTGTGTGGCCTTTAAAGCTGAAAATATTTACCACCTGGTCCTTTACAAAGACATCTGCCAATCCCTCCTCTAGAACATCATTTGTGAGCACGAGAAATGGAAACAACAAACACACTTCATGAGCCAGTGTGGCTGCTATTGATATCCTGCCCACCCTGGAGGCTACCCCTAGCCTTTGTTGCTAGCATCCTACCGCGAGCACCTGCTGCTCTCTGCCTGGGACATGCCAGTGTATGCTGACCACGTGACTTTCGTAGGGGCCTTGGGCCACACTAGGGCAACTTGACCCCAGAAAAGGCTGGGGACTAGGGTCAGCCACCCGGACTGTCAGCCATGCTTACATGACTGACCCCTAAGCCAAATTCTAGACACGAAGCCTTCAGTGAGCTTCCCTGGTTGGTGATCCTCCGAGCATGTTGCCACACATCGTTACCGGGAGAATGAAGTGCTGTCCACATGACATTTGTAACTCCCTGGTCTCTCCTGGACTCTGCCTTTTGCTGATTTGAGTCTATATCTTTTCACTGCTATGAACTGCAACCATGAGTATAACAGCTTTTCCAAGTACTGTGAGTCCTGGCGGATCAGTGAGCCTGACAGTGGTCCTGCCTCCCAAGCTCCAGTTACCCACTCATGGATCATCCTTCACTGGCCTTTCTGGTCTCACTTGTCCAATCTCTTATCAGTATTTCCTGGGATCACCTTCCTAGTAGCCTGCTTGCACCCAAGTCTTGTCTTAGGATCAGCTTTGGGAGCACCCAGACAAAAACTGGAGAGGACTAATTAAATAATTTCTGATGTGACAATACCATGGAAACCAGCACCCTGGTTAAAAATGAGACAGACCTATATATACAAGAAGGAAACGTCTCCAAGACATATTGCTAGGAGACAAAATCTAGTTGCAAAACAGTATATGTAAACACAATCTCTTTTTGCTTTAAAAAAAGAAAAAAAAAGGTGATATTGGGTTGGCCAAAAAGTTCATTCAGCTTTTTGCATAAGATCATATGGAAAAACCCAAATGAATATTTTGGTCAACCCAATATATAGATTAGAAAACAATATCTGGAAGACTATTCACAAAATTGTTAAGAGCAGCTCTCTCTAGGGAGGGGAAACGGAACTTTCTCCTTTTTGTACTTATTATATAAGTATGTACAGTTTGAGCTTCTAACAAGAATATATAATTTGGGGGAAAAAAATACAAAGGGAAAAAATAAGCCTCTATTAGAGAATCTACATCGAAATCAGCAGAAGGGGCAGAAGTATGAACGGAAATCTCATAGCCTACGCTTCTTATCCCAGTGTGCAAAGTTAACTTGGCTTGGTGAATCATTGAGCTCTTGAAGGGTGGTCGCTCTTCAGTGATTCAGCCTTTCTGCTACAGCCATCTGAGCTAATTGGCAGGCTTCGGGACTTGCAAATCACTTGGAAAAGTTATGGCAATCTTAATAGTCTTTTTAAAAGTCAAATATTTAAAATGCAAATTGTAATACCCTGAATAAGACTAATGACTTCTACCATAAACGTTGCCTGGGAGAACATCAAGTCTGCCATCTCTATCCATTCCAGGGTTTGTGTTGGTGGAGAGCATAGGGAATTACACTGGATATTGACTGAATCCAGAGAGCGGCTCAGAGACAGGAGGCTAGATATCCCTGCCCCCCTCCACCCTGTACATAAGGAAGCCAAGTCACGGAGCGAGCTGGTGGTAACATGCAGTATTTGCAGCAAAAAAAAAAAAAAAAAAAAAAAAAACAAAAACCCTGTATACGAAGTGAAATCCTCATAACTAGATCCCTATATTTCTCCTCTCCAAAAACAATAATATCTAGAAATTTTATTGTGAGGCACCCCAAATATCCCCACTGACTGTCAGGGGGACTCATTTCACTGCCATCATTAGTGTCTATCTGCACAAGGTATATGCTCTAATTTATCCTCATCATCTGGAGGGATTTTCCGAATTACCTGAATAATCCAGAGAGTGACAGAAAGGCACAGATGTCAACAAGGACTATTGTATAGCACAGGGAACTATACTCAATATCTTGTAATAACCTATAAAGGAAAATAATCGAAAAGAATGTGTGTGTGTGTGTGTGTATAACTGAATCACTTTGCTGTACACTTGAACTTAACACAACACTGCAAATTAACTATATTCAATTTTTAAAAAGGCATAGATGTCACAAAGTGCAAGCACAAAGCCTGTGTAGAGGAGGCCTCAAGTTTTCTCTTAGATCTTATTTACTCTGCATGAATTTAGACATAATTCAAATATACTTGGTCATCTGCTTTCCCCATCTGGAGTAATTTTAATCAATTCAGTGGACCGTGACTACCAGACAGATACCAGAACTTAAAAAAGTACAGTAGTACAGTCCATCCTAAAGGAGATCAGTCCTGGGTGTTCACTGGAAGGACTGATGCTAAAGCTGAAACTCCAGTACTTTGCCCACCTCATATGAAGAGTTGACTCATTGGAAAAGACCCTGATGCTGGGAGGGATTGGGGGCAGGGGGAGAAGGGGACGACAGAGGATGAGATGGCTGGATGGCATCACCGACTCAATGGACATGAGTTGGAGCAAGCTTCGGGAGCTGGTGATGGACAGGGAAGCCTGGTGTGCTGTGGTCCATGGTGTCGCAAAGAGTTGGACATGACTGAGAAACTGAACAACAGCAAATATCCCACTGTATATACGTGCTACTGCTGACGGACATTTAGGCTGCTTCCATGTCTTGGCTGCTGTAAACAGAGCTGCAATGGAGATTGGGGTGCANGGAGCAAGCTTCGGGAGCTGGTGATGGACAGGGAAGCCTGGTGTGCTGTGGTCCATGGTGTCGCAAAGAGTTGGACATGACTGAGAAACTGAACAACAGCAAATATCCCACTGTATATACGTGCTACTGCTGACGGACATTTAGGCTGCTTCCATGTCTTGGCTGCTGTAAACAGAGCTGCAATGGAGATTGGGGTGCACGTATTCTTCCAGATCATGCTTTTCTCCGACATATGCCCAGGAGTATGGTAGCTCTGTCTTTAGTTTTTTAAGAAATCTTCATACTGTTCTCCATAGTGGCTGTACCAATTTACACTCCCACTAACCGTGTAGGAGGGTTCCCTTCTCTCCACACCCTCTCCAGCATTTATAATTTGTGGCTTCTTTTATGTTAGCTACTCTCGCTTGTGTGGGGTGATATCTCCTTGTAGTTCTGATTTGCATTTCTCTAATAATTAGCGATGTTAACATTTTTTTCATGTGCCTATTGGTCATCAGTATCTCTTCTTTGGAGAAATATCTGTTTAGGTCTTCTGCCCACTTTCTGAGTGGGTTATTTGTTTTAATAATGTTAAGCATCACGTGATCATTTGTTTTTTATAATGTAAGATTCTGAATCTGTACGAAGGCTCAGTGTCCGGGTTAATGGGTCAAATGAAGCACAAACAGTTTTCTATCAAACAGTTAAAACTTTAAAGCCTTTTTAAAAGTGTAAACGGAAAGCGTTTGGGAAGTAGAAAATTTACTCAAACCCCTTTACTTTTCCTCCCTGCCTGATTACAGGAAGGTACCAGCTGTGCCAGGAACACGCTCTGAGCTGTCACACTGCTCTCCCACCAACCTCAACAGCCCTCAAACACCCTGACAGCCACGGTCTCCGAGCATCGCCCTCTGTGAACCAGTGAGTCACTGAAGCCCATCTCTCTCCACCCTCAGATGCAGAGTAGACACAGCTGGCACGTTACACTTTCTGGAATTTCCCTCTACAGAATCACCGACATATGTACCTCTGTGGCGCCAGTCACCACGGCCATGCAGCTGAGGAAGTCCCAACTGGCAAAACCGAAGCAGCATGAGAGGCTCAGGCTTTGAAGGAGTGTGGAGAGTACCACTTCTCTACTGAGCACCTGCTATGCATATGGCCCAGGACGAAGCACATCACATGGATTAACTCACTGAATCTTCACACCAGCCCTCTAGAGTGGCCCTTCCCACCCTTTACACTGCTGACATTTGCGGCCAGATCACTCTCTGTGATGGGGGCTGTTTTGAGTACTGCAGGATGCCCTGTAGCGCCCCAGCCTCTGCCCACTGGACGCCACTAGCTGTCCTCTCCCAGCTGTGACAACCCAAAGCAACTCCAGACTCAGCCAAACATAATCCACCCTCTCCCCTTCCACTGAGAACCCCTGCTCTAAGGCAGCCTCTGTCATCGGTCCATTTTACAGTTGGGGAGACTGAGGCCCAGAGGTGCAGGGAGATTCCTGCTCCAGTCAACATCTAGGTGCCCCGAGTGAGTCAAGGGCAAGATGAGGCTTGCACATGCTGATACTTGCTGTAAAAACGATTTTGTTCTTTCCTGAAAGAGCTAAACTCTTGGTTGCTAATTTAGTTTGCCAAGGCAGACGGTTCTGGAAGGGAAGCTAGATGATTTAAGAGTGTGGGTGTGATAAACACTGCAAATGGAAAAAAAAAAACAAAAAAACACCTTGATCTTTTACCAGCAGGAGCAGACTTGGCTGCTCCCCACTTTGCATGCTTGGTTCACAAGGTGATGCCCCATAAGCAGGCAGGGCCCCACTCATGGAACCCCATCTTGTCACTGTTCCCTGAAAGCCACCTCTTGGGTGCTGAGTGGAGCTGCTCCCTGTTTCTGAAAAAACTGCACTGCACGACCAAAAGCCATTCTCGCTGTTCCACAGTCCTCCCAAACTCTTCACTGGGGAGGGATCCCCACGCTTCATCAGGCTGACATGACTTAGCTCTTGGGGGAACCCAAAGCAGTCTTCATGTCCCTGCTTCCTCGCCTTCCCCCTCCCCACGGGTCAGCACTGACACCCCCAAATGTGGTACCCATTCAACTTCTGCAAAACCTCCTCAAACTTCAGTTGGTCCCCTGCGTTTGTGGACATGGAGGCTGAGCATACCCCACCATTTAGCAGAAGGGGCCTGAGCATCCACAGAGTTTGGGATTGGAAGTGAGCCTGGAACCAACAGTCTGCAAATACCTCTTTTTCTCTTCTCCCTGAGACCTAGAAACTGTTTCAGGTTTTTCTTTAAAACCAGGTAGAGCATATTCTTTCCCGGGGCCTTGGTTTCTCCATTTACACAATAAGTGGGGTCAAGGTCCCTTTTAGCTTTGTGATGTCTTTGGTTCGAAGACGTTTCATCCATGACTTAAGGATGATGTTTTTTACCCTTTCTTGGCTCATTCTGTGATTCACAGCAGCTGCTCGGACAGAACTTTTTCTCCATGTTTTCCCTTCTAACAGTCATCATGACAATTTAGATAAAAGTATTACAATAATTTAAAATCAGCAATGCTGAATCCTGACTTCTTTTTACTAGGCACTGGGTAAATATCAATACCTTACTGACATTTCTGACTTAATACCACCATCCTGTTAGGGAAGGTGCTATTTATACTCCTGTCTTACAGATGGGGAATTAAAGGCTCGCAGGGCTTAGGAAACCTCCAAGCATGGGTACAGAGGGAAATGAAACTCAAAGCTCATTTCTTCTCCTCCCATCTCAGAAAGAAGAGATGTCTCACCCATTCCTCCCTTCCACGGACCCTGACACAAGACAACACAAGATGAGGAGGGAAAATATTCACAGCAGGTCCGCAAGCCAGCATGTCCAGGCCAGAAGTGCTGAGAGTCAGAATGGCTCTAAATCCCCTCATGATGGTGCTTGGTTGGAGACCTTTACATCACCTCTCTGAGGCCCAACAGGGTCGGGTTCATCTCCAGCATCTGAATGGATGGCTGCTTCTTTAGGGGCGCAGCAGCCAAGGGAGTTGTCTCATGTTTAGGGACTACTGAAAAGTATAATAATAGCAGTTAACGCTTATATAGAGCTTCCTCCTCCTCCTCCTAAGTCGCTTCAGTTGTGTCTGACTCTGTGCGACTCCATAGACGGCAGCCCACCAGGCACCCCCGTCCCTGGGATTCTCCAGGCAAGAACACTGGAGTGGGTTGCCATTTCCTTCTCCAATGCAGGAAAGTGAAAACTGAAAGTGAACTTGCTCAGTCGTGTCTGACTCTTAGCGACCTCATGGACTGCAGCCTACCAGGCTCCTCCGTCCATGGGAGTTTCCAGGCAAGAGTACTGGAGTGGGGTGCCATTGCTTATCATGTGCCAAACCCGTTCTACAGACTATCGATAGATTATCTTGTCCACACAACTCTGGTTACAAGGAGAAGACTATTATTACCTGCTCGGGTCTAGAGGTCATATACTGGCATCATGGCCTGCCTCCCAGAAGACGGACCTGGACAAAGCCTTAAGCAGGCTTGGGTCATTTGGGTGAAAAATTTTGGATACTAGTACTCTGAACTGATCTAGAAAGGGGGATGTAGACACCAGGTGGGGACATCTCCTGGACGCCCTAGACTCCTTGCCTTCAGACCTGTCACCCCATTTAAAGTACAAGGCCTAGGAAAGAGGCTCCTCTTGCCCAGGTGTGCAGGCAATGCCGGCTTAAAGTGCTGGATTCCTTTAATGCAGCAGTTCTCAGCTGAGGCCAATTCTGTCCCCCAAATTTGGCACTGTCAAGAGACAACTGGTTGTCACAAGTAGGGGTGAGAGGTAGCCACTGGCATCTAGAGGGTAGAAGCCAGGGATGCTCCTAACCATCCTACAATGCACAGGATAACCCCCCAGCAAAGAATTGTGGCCAGAAGCTGGCCCAAAAATGTCAACAAGTGCAGGGGTTAAGAAACTCTGCCTTAAGGGAAAAGCATGTGTTTGGGGTTTCCTTTCTTTAAGACCGAATCCATTGACCTCAAAGGAAAGTCACTGAGACCCAAGAAGCTACAAAGATCTGCAGGGAAAGGGAGCTGGCAGGGGAGATGGAGGGAGAGAAGCCACCTCATTGAGCTCAGGAGGGTTTGGGAGCTCAGCAGAGAAGAAATTTCAGAGTAAACTCAGGGAAAGAGGAAACTGGGGTGAAGGGGGAAGGTGCTGCTGAGAATGTCGCCATGGCTTATGAATCAGATCGTCCTCCTTTCCCAAGAGAAAGAAGTCAAGGTTGAGATTTGTTTGACAATTCCTTCAGACCATGGCCAGACCACTTCTTCGTGCCTCTGTGGAAACTGAGCCATGTGGAGCCTGCATTTACAGGGACAACATATGGATTGGAGAATCACATTCCGATCTGTGTGTGAATCACACCGTCTAGGAGGAAGCATTCAAAAGTGTGACTATAATGTAATGTGCTTGTTTTTACATGAACAACCAAAACTTACACATCTGAATGAGGATAATCTTTGTACATCTGTCTCAGAGATGCTGGCCCTGCTTTGGGAGAAAATGTTCATGGCAAACTGTCTTCTGAGCAGGTTTACGAGACACCTGTTAAAGCTTTAGAAGANACCACCATCCTGTTAGGGAAGGTGCTATTTATACTCCTGTCTTACAGATGGGGAATTAAAGGCTCGCAGGGCTTAGGAAACCTCCAAGCATGGGTACAGAGGGAAATGAAACTCAAAGCTCATTTCTTCTCCTCCCATCTCAGAAAGAAGAGATGTCTCACCCATTCCTCCCTTCCACGGACCCTGACACAAGACAACACAAGATGAGGAGGGAAAATATTCACAGCAGGTCCGCAAGCCAGCATGTCCAGGCCAGAAGTGCTGAGAGTCAGAATGGCTCTAAATCCCCTCATGATGGTGCTTGGTTGGAGACCTTTACATCACCTCTCTGAGGCCCAACAGGGTCGGGTTCATCTCCAGCATCTGAATGGATGGCTGCTTCTTTAGGGGCGCAGCAGCCAAGGGAGTTGTCTCATGTTTAGGGACTACTGAAAAGTATAATAATAGCAGTTAACGCTTATATAGAGCTTCCTCCTCCTCCTCCTAAGTCGCTTCAGTTGTGTCTGACTCTGTGCGACTCCATAGACGGCAGCCCACCAGGCACCCCCGTCCCTGGGATTCTCCAGGCAAGAACACTGGAGTGGGTTGCCATTTCCTTCTCCAATGCAGGAAAGTGAAAACTGAAAGTGAACTTGCTCAGTCGTGTCTGACTCTTAGCGACCTCATGGACTGCAGCCTACCAGGCTCCTCCGTCCATGGGAGTTTCCAGGCAAGAGTACTGGAGTGGGGTGCCATTGCTTATCATGTGCCAAACCCGTTCTACAGACTATCGATAGATTATCTTGTCCACACAACTCTGGTTACAAGGAGAAGACTATTATTACCTGCTCGGGTCTAGAGGTCATATACTGGCATCATGGCCTGCCTCCCAGAAGACGGACCTGGACAAAGCCTTAAGCAGGCTTGGGTCATTTGGGTGAAAAATTTTGGATACTAGTACTCTGAACTGATCTAGAAAGGGGGATGTAGACACCAGGTGGGGACATCTCCTGGACGCCCTAGACTCCTTGCCTTCAGACCTGTCACCCCATTTAAAGTACAAGGCCTAGGAAAGAGGCTCCTCTTGCCCAGGTGTGCAGGCAATGCCGGCTTAAAGTGCTGGATTCCTTTAATGCAGCAGTTCTCAGCTGAGGCCAATTCTGTCCCCCAAATTTGGCACTGTCAAGAGACAACTGGTTGTCACAAGTAGGGGTGAGAGGTAGCCACTGGCATCTAGAGGGTAGAAGCCAGGGATGCTCCTAACCATCCTACAATGCACAGGATAACCCCCCAGCAAAGAATTGTGGCCAGAAGCTGGCCCAAAAATGTCAACAAGTGCAGGGGTTAAGAAACTCTGCCTTAAGGGAAAAGCATGTGTTTGGGGTTTCCTTTCTTTAAGACCGAATCCATTGACCTCAAAGGAAAGTCACTGAGACCCAAGAAGCTACAAAGATCTGCAGGGAAAGGGAGCTGGCAGGGGAGATGGAGGGAGAGAAGCCACCTCATTGAGCTCAGGAGGGTTTGGGAGCTCAGCAGAGAAGAAATTTCAGAGTAAACTCAGGGAAAGAGGAAACTGGGGTGAAGGGGGAAGGTGCTGCTGAGAATGTCGCCATGGCTTATGAATCAGATCGTCCTCCTTTCCCAAGAGAAAGAAGTCAAGGTTGAGATTTGTTTGACAATTCCTTCAGACCATGGCCAGACCACTTCTTCGTGCCTCTGTGGAAACTGAGCCATGTGGAGCCTGCATTTACAGGGACAACATATGGATTGGAGAATCACATTCCGATCTGTGTGTGAATCACACCGTCTAGGAGGAAGCATTCAAAAGTGTGACTATAATGTAATGTGCTTGTTTTTACATGAACAACCAAAACTTACACATCTGAATGAGGATAATCTTTGTACATCTGTCTCAGAGATGCTGGCCCTGCTTTGGGAGAAAATGTTCATGGCAAACTGTCTTCTGAGCAGGTTTACGAGACACCTGTTAAAGCTTTAGAAGATGCCCCTCGTCTTCTAAAATAATTGAGGAAATAAAGGAGAAATACCATGAACATGATAATCACTTGGAAGACTTTTAAAGAGACCAGGGCCTGGGCCTCACCCCAAGAAATTCTGCTGACTGGTTCAGGAGTGGGAGACTGGATGCCAGTGTTCTGAAACTGCTCCCCAGAAGATTCTCACGTGTGGTCAGCTTAGACACTCTGCATTAGAAGCAGATGAAAATATCCATTGGATTGGTAGCTGAACTGGGAAAAAAAAATCCCACATGTTTGGTGTCAGAAATGTGAGTATGGAAAGACAAATTTTTGTTTTAATTGTGTTCCAATAAAACTTTATTTATAAAAACAGGAAGTGGGCCAGATTTGACCCAGGGGCTGTGATTTGCCCATCCTTGATCTATATGAGGCAGTGATGCTCAAAGTATGGTCCCCAGACCAGCAGCTTCATCATCACCTGGAACCTGTTAAAAATGCAAGTTCCCAGGCCCCATCATGGATCTACTGAATCAGACCCTTGTCCTATATAATTTTTCTTATTTCCCAACAGGCACTCTTCCTTAGCCTGCAATGTGGGTCAACGCAGCATGTGTCTTGAATCCTAGAGCAAGACAAGGTATCAAATCCTAGTGACAGCTGGAGGCCCAGGTGGGATCCAGCCAGCATGACAGTGGTAGAGCTGGGGGTGAACTCAGGTCCTGATGACCTCCCGGGTCTCTACACTTAACTTCTCTTGGCACTTACAACATCCCAAACTATGCTTTGAAAGCCATGACACTAATTTGAATGGGCGCATTCATTTTTTGGCCAAACCCTGGCATATGGGATCTTAAGTTTTCTGACCAGGGATCGAACACACTCCCCCTACACTGGAAGCACAGAGTCTTAATCACTGGACCACTAGGGAAATCCTAAGGGCACATTCTAGTATGCTTAAATATCACTCTACTTTTAGAATAGATACACAAATTGTTGTATAGTTACACACTGAAATACTATATTAAAAATGTGATGAAAAACTACCAGTACACATAATTATATGAATAAATTTCATAAGGATACTGTTGAGTGACAGAAGTGGTATGATTCCACTTCCATAAAGGTCAAAAAGAAGCAAAATGAATGTATGGTAAGAGAAGTCATCACAATGGTTCCCCTGGGGGAGGAAGCAGTAACTGAAAGGGGCCCAAGAAAATTTCTGGGAACATTCTCTTTCTTGATCTGAGTGCCAGTCACATGGGTGTGCTCATTTTATAAAAATTCATGAATTGTATGCTTAAGACTGATGCAATTTTTCTATATGTATATTACACTGCAACAAAAAGTCAATTTTAAAAAACAAGAAACGGGACTAACATCTATAGGTCACCTTGAAACGCATGAAAGAAAATGAATCAAGAGACAGAGAGATGGAGATATGTGATGATAAGGCAAGCAGAAATCTAGGTGGTGGGAATAGGGATGTTGACTGAAACATTCTTTCAAAATGTTTATAAAGTTTCTTAACAAAATGTTGAGATTTAAAAAAAGAACCCAGGGACTTTCCTGGTGGTCCAGTGGCTAAGACTCCATGCTCCCGATGCAAGGAGCCTGGGTTTGATCCCTGGTCAGGGAACTAACTAAGACCTGGTACAGCCATATAAATTCAAAAATTAATGAAAGAATTGAAAAAAAAAAAAAAACCCAAACACATAAACAGCTCAACTGTCCTCCTTTCATATTTCATAGCCTTTACTTGCTTCTTTATAGCACAGAAATATCAACTTCCAGGTCTGGATGACCACGTGGTTCATAGGCTGGTCACAGGGCCTCTGGATCCTGCAGCAGGAAGGCAGCGGTGACTCACCGGGGACACAGCCGGGAGCAGGACAAGACTCCCTGGGGAGGCGGGGAAGAGCCCCCAGTGGGTCCCGCCAGCTTGTCCCAAAGACCGCAGTAACCAGACCCCACCCTGCCAGGAACACTGTCCTGCACCTGAACTGAGGGGTCTCGCCGCCTGAGGATCTGTCCACTCACAGCACCAAACAAAATTCAGGTCGACTTTGGACCACTGACCACTGAGCACACCCCTGCCTTCAGTGTCTCCCTCCTTCCACATGGAGAGCTGATCATGAGTCACTGGGGAACTGCAAATTAAAATCACAGCTACTGTCTCCTCCAAAACAATCACCTACACAGAAGAAAACCCATCCATTTTAAGTATATCGAGTTTTCTCCCTAGCACTTAACATCATTTCTACTTGGCAAAATTCAGCCATTTTGTTTGCTGCCTGTTTTGTTTACAACATTAGAGCATTCACCTGGTGAAACTTATATTTTTGTCTGATTTGTTCATTGTTGCAAGTACAGCACCTGGCTCACAAGAGAGACTCCATGAATATTTGCTGAATAAATATATACATTAATATGGAAAATGTCCAAGATACATTATGTGGAAAGAGCAAGTTGCAGAGAAATATATATTCTGGATGTTAACAACAGAGGATGGAAATCTATACACACACATACGTGCACACATATCACACACACATACACGTAGGTGCACACATTCCTGGAAAGAAAGCTACAGTAAATTGTTGAGTTGTGACCTTTAAGTAGGGGACTGAGGGATGTTTATTTTTTATTCTACTCTCTCCTGTATGTTTGTATTATATACACATATGTATTATACATACATATATGTATATATATTTATACATACATATCATAACAGCATAAAAAAACCTCCTGTATTGGCAAGGGAGAAAGGGAAAGATATACCCAAATGAATGCTGAGTTCCAGAGAAGAAGGAATAAGAAGGCCTTCTTAAATACAGGAAAACAATAGAATGGGAAAGACTAGAGATCTCTTCAAGAAAATTGGAGCTTTCAAGGGAGTATTTCATGTAAGGATGGGCATGATAACGGACAGAAATGATAAGGACCTAGCAGAAGCAGAAGAGGTTAAGAAGAGGTGGCAAGAATACACAGAACTATGCAGTAAGGTCTTAAAGACTCAGATAATCACAATGGTGTGGTCATTCACCTAGAGCCAGACATCCTGGAGTGCGAAGTTAAGTGGGCCTTAGGAAGCATTATGATGAACAAAGCTATTGGAGGTAGCAGAATTACAGCTGAACTATTTCAAATCCTAAAAGATGATGCTGTTAAAGTGCTGCAGTTAATATGTCAGCAAATTTAGAAAATTCAGCAATGGCCACAGGACTGGAAAAGGTCAGTTTTCATTCCAATCCCAAAGAAAGTCCAGACTACCATACAACTGCACTCATTTCACATGCTAGCAAGGTTTACTCAAAATCCTTCAAGCTGGGCTAAAACAGTATATGAATAGAGAACTTCCAGATGTACAAGCTGGGTTTAGAAAAGGCTGGGGAACCAGAGATAAAATTGCGAACAGTCATTGGATCATGGAGAAAGCAGGAATTTCCAGAAAAATAGCTACTTCTGCTTCATTGACCACACTAAAGCCTTTGACTGTGTGGACCATAACAAATTCTTAAAGAGATGGGAATACCAGACACCGTACCTGCCTCCTGAGAAACCTGTATGTAGGACAAGAAGCAACAGTTAGAACCAGACATGGAACAAGTGACTGGTTCAGAAGTGGGAAAGGAGTTAAGACATTGTATATTGTTACCCTGCTTATTTAACTTATATGCAGAGTATATCATAAGAAATGCTGGGTTGGAAGAATTACAAGCTAGAATCAAGATTGCCCAGAGACATATCAACAACCTCAGATATGCAGATAAAAGCACTCTAATGGCAGAAAAGTGAAGAGGAACTAAACAGCTTCTTGATGAGGGTGAAAGAAGAGAGTGAAAAAGCTGGCTTGAAACTCAACATTCAAAAAACTAAGATCATGGCCCCTGGTCCCATCACTTCATGGCACATAGAAGGGGGAAAAGTGGAAGCAGTGACACAGTTTCCTTTCTTGGGCTCCAAAGTCAGTGCAGATGGTGACTGCAGCCATGAAATTAAAAGAGGCTTGGTACTTGGAAGGAAAGCTATGACAAACCTAGACAGTGTATTAAAAAGCAGAGACATCACCTTACTGACAAAGGTCTGTGTAGTCAAAGCTATGGTTTTTCCAGTAGTCATGTGCGGATGTGAGAGTTGGACCATAAAGAAGGCTGAGTGCTGAAGAATTGATGCTTGTGAAATTGTGGTGTTGGAGAAGACTCTGGAGAGTTCCTTGGACTGCACAGAGATCAAATCAGTCAGTCCTAAAGGAAATCAACTCTGAATATTCACTGGAAGGACTAATGCTGAAGCTGAAGCTCTAATACTTTGGCCACCTGATACAAAGAGCTAATTCACTGGAAAAGACCCTGATGTTGGGAAAGACTGAAGACAGAAGGAGAAGGGGGCAGCAGAAGATGAGAGGGTTAGATAGCATCACCGACTCAATAGACATGACTTTGCGCAAACTCCAAGATATAAAGGAGCCTGGCATACTGCAGTCCATGGGGTCGGAATGAGTTGTACTTGATTTAGTGACTGAACAACAACCAACAACATGCTGTGTCCTGTGTGACCCTGTCCCATCACCACACGAGGGTGACAGGAAACCATAAGCCAAAGTGTGGGGTGGAGTAGAGACCAGAGTGAAAAGTACTGCATTCATCTTCCCAGGAGGGTCACCGGGCCCCGACTCCCACTGAGTCAGGCCACAATACCTGTGACATGGGGCTTGTTTGCAGAGCGAGATATTTCTGTCTAACCCAATGCTGATGGGCAGAAACAGGAAAGCTGTTTGCAACTGCACAGATGAGCACGAATTCAGCCAGCATGCTCTGCTTCAGAACTCTTCACATTCAGATGGCTAAAGCAAAACCTCGAAGAATGATGAGAGGCCACAACGCCGCAAGGAGAAGAAACATGCCCCAAACAGGTGCATTACAGGAACGGACCGGCCCCATGCCAACCTGCCCTTCACAGTTCCTGGAGGCCACAACCCCACCCACAAACCCAAGGAGACCAGCAGAGTCACTGCCCCCGACTCAGCGTGTCCCAGCCTCAGCACCCCTGATGTCCTCCTGTTCTATGCACTGTAGGATGTTGAGCAGAATCCATGGCCTCTGCCTCCTAGATGCTAATAGCTTCCCCCAAGTTGTGACCACCAAAACTGCCTCTGGCCAGATGTCCCCTCAGTGACAAAAATTAGCTCAGCTGAGAACCACCAATCTAACTGCTTTTCTAAGTCAGTAGGTGCCCAGGGCTAGCCAGCCAAAATGTATTTGGTGAATTCAGTGCAAGAACTGCTCTTGTTAGGCTGAATTCCCCAAACCTGGAACTTGGTGGTATGGGATCTCCTGCTGACACTGACCATGAACCCAGAAGTAACACGTGCTTAGGGAGGCAGAGGAGCAAGCTGGCTCAGGGTCTGGCTTGCTCTGTGGTTTGCCTCTCTTGCCTGCGGCAGAGAGAGCCGTGTGGTCTTCAAAGCCTTTGCTTCCTGGACAAGCAACTGGACTACGTTTCCCAGCGTCCTCTGCAGGGAGCTGTAGCCAAGAGAGTCTGAGTGGAAGCGGAAGTGATAACTGTAACTTCAAGGTTCGCCTCATAAAAACTTCCCATGCAAAGCGCAATCCTCAACTCTCTCTCCTCCAACCACCAGCTGGAGACGAAATCCTCTAAGGCCTGAGAAGACGGCAGAGCCACAAGATGGAAGGGGTCTGGGTTGCGGAATCACTGCATGGAAGGCCACTTGGGAGAAGACCCATAAAGGACCTGCAAGCAAGAAATGAAGACCACAAAATCTTGGCTGCTGATCTATTGCAGCTGTTACCCTTAAGTAACAACGGCACCTTTTGAGCGGGTCACTTGAGCTCTCCAAGCTTCAGTTTCCTCCTCTGTAAAATGTGGATAACACCAGTACCTTCTTCATTTGGTTGTGAAGACCAACTGAGAGAGCACTTGGGACAGTGCCTGGAGCACAGTAAGCCTGGATGTGTGTGTGCAATCCCATGGACTGTAGCCCGCCAGGCTCCTCTGTTCATGGGGGTTTCCCAGGCAAGAACACCACAGTGGGTTGCCATGCCCTGCTCCAGGGGATATTCCCAATCCAGGGATCAAACCCATGTCTCCTGTGGCTCCTGCACTGGCAGGTGAATTCTTTACCACTGAGCCACTTGGGAAGCCCGAGCCTAATGATTAGCACGGAGAAGAGCCACAGCTGAACTCTTGCCCCTTGCATTATCCCTTCCATGAATTCTTTTCCAAGGCATACTCGGTCACACTCCAGATCCCTGGAGAATGATCTGCCCCATCTTCAAACGCCTTAGAGACACTTTGGCATTTTAGGGACAATTCTTGGGCTTCCCTTGTGACTCAGCTGGTAAAGAATCTGCCTGTAACGCCAGAGACCTGGGTTCAATCCCGGGGTTGGGAAGATCCCTGGGAGAAGGGAAAGGCTACCCACTCCCGTATCCTGGCCTAGAGGATTCCATGGACTGTATAGTCCATGGGGTCACAAAGAGTTGGACAGGACTGATAGGCTTTCACTTTCACTTTTCTCGTAATAAGGCTAGGGACCCTCGTTTTATCACATGGTTGTCCAGGCGTTTCTTAAGCATCTTGGCCCCTCTGTACCAAAGGGGCCACTGAGAAGTCAACGTGACCCTGAACAAGGATGGAAGAGAACCCCACCCATGAATCATCCACAGGATGTCTCTCCCCTGCTTCTCCAGCCCCAGCAAAATGAGGCAGAATAAAATCTGAAAGCANAGGGGTCTGGGTTGCGGAATCACTGCATGGAAGGCCACATGGGAGAAGACCCATAAAGGACCTGCAAGCAAGAAATGAAGACCACAAAATCTTGGCTGCTGATCTATTGCAGCTGTTACCCTTAAGTAACAACAGCACCTTTTGAGCGGGTCACTTGAGCTCTCCAAGCTTCAGTTTCCTCCTCTGTAAAATGTGGATAACACCAGTACCTTCTTCATTTGGTTGTGAAGACCAACTGAGAGAGCACTTGGGACAGTGCCTGGAGCACAGTAAGCCTGGATGTGTGTGTGCAATCCCATGGACTGTAGCCCGCCAGGCTCCTCTGTTCATGGGGGTTTCCCAGGCAAGAACACCACAGTGGGTTGCCATGCCCTGCTCCAGGGGATATTCCCAATCCAGGGATCAAACCCATGTCTCCTGTGGCTCCTGCACTGGCAGGTGAATTCTTTACCACTGAGCCACTTGGGAAGCCCGAGCCTAATGATTAGCGCGGAGAAGAGCCACAGCTGAACTCTTGCCCCTTGCATTATCCCTTCCATGAATTCTTTTCCAAGGCATACTCGGTCACACTCCAGATCCCTGGAGAATGATCTGCCCCATCTTCAAACGCCTTAGAGACACTTTGGCATTTTAGGGACAATTCTTGGGCTTCCCTTGTGACTCAGCTGGTAAAGAATCTGCCTGTAACGCCAGAGACCTGGGTTCAATCCCGGGGTTGGGAAGATCCCTGGGAGAAGGGAAAGGCTACCCACTCCCGTATCCTGGCCTAGAGGATTCCATGGACTGTATAGTCCATGGGGTCACAAAGAGTTGGACAGGACTGATGGGCTTTCACTTTCACTTTTCTCGTAATAAGGCTAGGGACCCTCGTTTTATCACATGGTTGTCCAGGCGTTTCTTAAGCATCTTGGCCCCTCTGTACCAAAGGGGCCACTGAGAAGTCAACGTGACCCTGAACAAGGATGGAAGAGAACCCCACCCATGAATCATCCACAGGATGTCTCTCCCCTGCTTCTCCAGCCCCAGCAAAATGAGGCAGAATAAAATCTGAAAGCAATGGGATCTTTGGCACCAAGCCAAGGGACACCCTTCCTGGATGTCTGTAACTCGGGATCCTAAGGGGAGTGGCCGAGAGTTAAGCCCCCAAGACACCCCTCCCCACCCTGCTGCTCCTCTTCTCCAGCCAGTGTAGACACCAGCTCCTGGAGACAGAGGGAAGGCTGAGCCTTTCCACCCACTCTGCCTATTCTTCACCCACTTGTGGGCTTTTTTTTTCTCCTGGTAAATCATGTCCTTGCCTAAGGCCATCTCTAGACATAATTGCCATTATAAGTCAACTGCATTCTGTCCTGATTTAATGCAGGGGGTGGGGGTCAGGCAGACACCCAGGGAGGCAGTTTGCACGTCAACTCACAAACAGGGAAAGAAAATTACACCCACCGTGCATCTGCTGTGTGCCAAGCGTCCTGCACTCGTGTCAGCTCGCCTTTCCTCCGTGCAGGCAGGAGCCATATCTGCCCTGCTCCCCTCTGTGTCTCTTTCTGCACAGCCTTGGGCGTGCGGGAGGTGGTCAGCAAGTCCTTATCCCCTAAGCCCCCTCCCTCAGCCCCTACTCATCACTGACGTCACTGCATGAGTTACTCCCCTCATTAATGTGCTCTGGTCACTTTACCTTCCTTCTTTTCTTTGACCAAGGTCATTGTTACCTCAGGGCCTTTGCACATGCCATTTCTTCTGCCTAGCATGTCCCTGTCTCCCATCTCTGCAGGGCTGGTCCTCTCTCAGCTTCCCTGGTGGTCTAGTAGCGAAGACTCTTTAGCTCCCAAAACAGGGGGTCTGGGTTCGATTCCTGGTCAGGGAACTAGATCCCACATGTCACAACTAAATATCCCGCGTGCTGCAACTAAGACCCAGCTCAGCCAACTCAATAAATATTTAAAAAATAATAATAAAGTAATGCTCCAGGTCCCCTCTGTGGCCTTCCTTTANGTCTCTTTCTGCACAGCCTTGGGCGTGCGGGAGGTGGTCAGCAAGTCCTTATCCCCTAAGCCCCCTCCCTCAGCCCCTACTCATCACTGACGTCACTGCATGAGTTACTCCCCTCATTAATGTGCTCTGGTCACTTTACCTTCCTTCTTTTCTTTGACCAAGGTCATTGTTACCTCAGGGCCTTTGCACATGCCATTTCTTCTGCCTAGCATGTCCCTGTCTCCCATCTCTGCAGGGCTGGTCCTCTCTCAGCTTCCCTGGTGGTCTAGTAGCGAAGACTCTTTAGCTCCCAAAACAGGGGATCTGGGTTCGATTCCTGGTCAGGGAACTAGATCCCACATGTCACAACTAAATATCCCACGTGCTGCAACTAAGACCCAGCTCAGCCAACTAAATAAATATTTAAAAAATAATAATAAAGTAATGCTCCAGGTCCCCTCCGTGGCCTTCCTTTACTCTTCTTTAGGTATGTGTTTGTTTCTTGTTTATCTCACCCCAACTAGGATGCCAGCCACGAAAGGATGGATCATTTCTACCTTTCTGTTATTTCTCTAGCAACTAGGCACAGCACCGCAGCACAGTAGGGGCTTGATAAATATTTGAGGCTGTATAACCTGGCAGTGGAGAGCCCAGATTTTGGATCCAGACAACCTGAGTCTGAATGTTGGCTCTAGGGTCTTGAATCCAGTCCCCATCCTATCACTCAGTCGCCTCACTAGCCTGATGATAACACCCACATCACAGTGTTTCCATGAGGATTAAATAAGTTAACTCATGTGAAAACAGTTGGAGTAGCTCCTGGCATATAGGAGATGCTATATGTGCCATTATCCTTGTTAAAAACTGAATGAACAGGGTTGGGGAGGGGAGGGGAGGGGCGAGGAAGAAGGCAGTCAAAAGGTATGAACTTCCAGTTGTAAGATAAGTACTGGGCATGTAACGTATAACATGATGACTGTAGTTAACACAGTATGGTACACAGGAAAGTTAAGAGTTCTCATCGCAGGGGGAAATTTTTTTTCTTTTATAAAATTGTATCTATAGGAGATGATAGATGTTAGAAGCCTATTGTGATCATTTCACAATTTATATGTAAATCAAACCATCCCGCTGTACGTCTTAAACATGCGCACTGATGTATGTCAATTACTTCCCAATAAAACTGGGAAAAAAAGAAATTCAAAATAGGAAACCAGGGGGGAAAATGAACAACTCCAAGATAGTTTCTATATGTGTCTGGAAAACGAAGAATGGCAGCTCAAAGATATTAAAAGTGATACAGCAACCGAACTCTGGAATCTGGTTTTCTGATTTTGAAGACACAGCCAATAGCTCTGGAAATACCACTACAGCAAAGGCTTTCCTTGAAATATAGAGGCAGGTAACACTGCAGCTTGTGCTCTGCAGGCCCTGGCATTTTAAAGGTTAAGGCTTCTCCAGCTGACAGGAAGCTCTGGGTTGGCAGGGACAGGAGGAGGCAATGGACAGAAGGGATGTCTGAAAGGATACTCTCGATTTCTGCCTTTATTCCACACACAAGCCTGCCCCTTCTCCCAGCTGCTGGCCTCGGCTGCCGAGCCTGACTGCTTGCAGCCAGCACTGAGGTACAGGCAAGGCCGAACCTGGCCTCCACTGGCTCCCCTTTCTCACTCCATGTAGCTCAGGCCCTGAGGGACACGGACGACTGGATAAATCCCCAGCCCCCTGATGGTAGCCCTCATGGGGACTTGTCTGGAATGAGGCTTCATCCAAAGGCACCAAAATCATTAAACAGCCATGCAAGTGGAATAAAGGTCCCCAGGAACTCGGGCAGCTGGCCTGGTCTTCAAAGGCTGCCACTGCAACCCAAAATGAAGGTTTAAGATCCAGCCAAGTGATACCCCCTGAGTGGACTCTGGTAGCCTCAAGGAGCTCTCTGGAGAAGGGGTGAGGTGGGGGTGCTGCTGGGGGCTCCATGTCCTGCCAGATGAGCCCCACTGCGACAGGTCTTCACCCCTACCTCCTGATGACTTGGCCTCTACCCATGTGCAAGGTCAAAGCCACAATCCACAGAACCCCCACCAAGCACTGTGCCAAGCATGATGCAAACACAATTTCCTTTTGTCCCTGCAACACCCTGTGAGGTGGCAGCTGAGATCTACAAATAAGGAAATCCTAGTTCAGAGTCGAGTAGCTTGCCAAGATAGGGAATTGCCCTTTACATCTAATCCACTGGTATGTTTTCTTGTCTCTGCCAACGTAATTACATCCCATCGCATCATTTCTCTGAAACCCTTCTGCCACCTTCCTGGCCCAAGCCACCTTCACCTCTCCCCTGGATCATCAGCATACAGCCTCACACATGGACTTTTCACTCCCCTACCAGCTCCCTGACAGCCCATTCTCGACTCAACAGCTGGAATGAAACTTTAGAACATTATCCAAATCCTATCAGTTCCCGGTCAACCCCCTCCCCACCCCTGCCCAACAGTGTCGCAAAGCACCCGGAAAAAGTTGCAAGCTTCTGGCCCTACAGGTTCTATTTGATCTGCTCCCTCCTGCTTCTCCATGTATTGGAGTAACGTGGGAGAACAGAGGAGGGTCTTCTTGCTATTCAAACTGTGGTCCTCATACCAGCACTGGTGCCATGCAACGTATTAGAAATATAATGCTCAAATCCTATCTCAGACTGACTTGGAATCTGCATTTTAACAAGATTCCCCAAGGTGATTCATACACACATAAGTGTATGCTGAAGAGTCAGTTGGAACCAAATAGACTGAGTGGGAAGCTTGGCTCAGCCACTCACCAGCTGGGTGACTTGGCACAAGTGACTAATTACTTACTGTGCAGTGAATTCACTTACCCAAAGCGAGGTCTGGTCTACTCCCTTGGCTCCCGAGAGGTGATCTCCAAGACCCTGGAATGTCCGGCAGGCATGCCTTTGTGTGCCTGGGGGCTCTGGCCGTGGGACTAACAATGTGATTTATGAAGGGAGCTTTCAATCACTCAGTTCAGTTCAGACCCCTGATGACTGAGACACAAGATGGACCTCCAGGCGGCACTGGAGACGGAAGGTCGGCCACTGGGCAGAGTGTGATCAAGCCCCAGTTAAAACTAGATATCAAAGGCTCTTTGGTTGGCAATACAACGCACACCGTCGCCCCCTTGTGACCAGGCGGAGGTACTGCCACCCATGACTCCACAGGAAGAGATGACAGGACCCTCTGGATTCTGCCCTGAGCGTCTCTTTCCTCAGTTCAGGTCAGTCGCTCGGTCGTGTCCGACTCTTTGCGACCCCATGAACCGCAGCACACCAGGCCTCCGTGTCCATCACCAACTCCCGGAGTCTACCCAAACCCATGTCCATCGAGTCGGTGGACGGATTCTAATTTGCATCCTTTCGCTCTCCTAAAACTGTGGTTATAAATAGTGCTTTCCTGAGTCCTGTGTGTCGTTCTGGTAAATTACTAAACCTGAGTGTGGTCACAGGGCTTGTGAATTTGTTGCCAACTGGCCTGAAGTGAAAGTGGTCCTGGGGATCCCTGAGCTGGGTGTCTGAATCGAGGACAGCCTTGTGGGGATGCTCTCTCAGTCTTTGCAGTTGATTCAACTCATTGCATTTCCCTTCTCTGAGCTTCAGTTTCCCCAACTGAAAAATAGCCATCAAAGAGATCATACCTTATATGGTGTTGAAAGATAAGTAAGATATAGGAGGCTCACGATAACTACAAATATTACTGTTCCCATTGCTCAGACAAGAAAACTGAGGCTCGGAGAGGTAAAGCAACTTGCCTGCAGTCACACAGAGTGTGAAGCTAGATCTAGCTGACCTTGTCCACATGCAATACTCACGACGTGTTGATGCTCTCTGGGAAGGGAAGGACAGTACTGGTTCTGTTGAGCCGGAGTCATTCACCCCCATCCCAACGCTCCCCACTGTTTCTCTTCTCTCCTGAGATTCATGCGACATGAATATTAGATTTTTTTATATTTCTCCATAGGTCTTTTTTCCATTCTTTCCCTCTCCCCTGCCACCACTCAGAGAATTTTTTATTTTCTGCTGTTCAGACTGCCTAATTTCTCCTGATCTCGCTTCAGGTTCACAAACTCTTCTCTCTGTTATTCCCATTCTGCTACTGAGTCCATCCAATGAATATTTTATTTCAGTTACTGTACTTTTCAGCTCTAAATTTTCCACTTGGTTCTTTTTTATACCTTCTGTTCTTGTATCTGCTGGNCTGCCACCACTCAGAGAATTTTTTATTTTCTGCTGTTCAGACTGCCTAATTTCTCCTGATCTCGCTTCAGGTTCACAAACTCTTCTCTCTGTTATTCCCATTCTGCTACTGAGTCCATCCAATGAATATTTTATTTCAGTTACTGTACTTTTCAGCTCTAAATTTTCCACTTGGTTCTTTTTTATACCTTCTGTTCTTGTATCTGCTGGTCTGCTGGTCTTCTCTCTTATCGTTCTTTTCAAGATGGTTCACCCTTACTTTCTGAAGCATGGTCATAATAGCTGTTTTAATGTCTTGGTCTGATAATTTCAACATCTGGGTCATCTTCTGGTTAATGTTTGTTGATTATATTAACTCTAGGAATTTGTCAAATTTTGCTCGGTCTTCACACATCAGGTAATTTGGGATTGCAACCTGGGTATTTCAAATCTTATGACAGTATAGGTGTTGTCCCAATTCTATTGAATATTTTGATCTTTTTTACTTGTAGCAGGCAACTGATCACAGGCCAGGCTCAGAGCACAAGTTCTAACCTGCCTTCATGTGCTGTTACTCCAGTGACAGGTCAGTTTTCAAAGCCTTTGCAGTGTTTTTACTCTCTGCCCATCACATGGATCCCCCAGGGGCCAGCTCAGGACCTGGGTAGTGGTCTACCCTGCGGTTCTGGTCTCAGTCTCTGATACACTATGTGGGGTCATCTCTGCTCCCGCACAGCCTGAGGATGAGTTTAGGAGTTCACACACAAGCTCGCTGGATCCCTTCTGGAGCCGCATCCTCTCTGCAACTTTCCCATTCTGGCTCCCAGGGATCCACTTTCAAGGCCCTCTGGCTAGAAAGCCGAGGCTCTAGTTTCCCCACTCTGCTGCTCACTGCCCAAGACCAGGTCTGTATGGAGCCAAGTACCCATTGCCAGCTCCTCTCATGCTTCCACTTCCAGGGCACTGCAGGCAGCACAAGCTGGCCTGGTTCTGGCACTGAGTCCACACAGCTTTAGTGTCCAGGCCTGGCTCCCGGACACTATAGCTTCTGGCAGATGTGGGATGCTGTTGTGTAGGTGAGGAGTCAGATGCTGGGCTGAGCGGCTAACCTCAAAAGTGTCAGTGTTTTGATTCTCATGCACTCTGCAATGATTAGAACAACAGATATGAATTTCCAAGCAGTGATTTCTGGTTGGACAGGACCACAAACTCACCTGTGTTTAATTCCCATAATAGGAATGGATTTTACACAAGAGAAAGCTGGGATTCAAAGAGGTGGAGTAATTTTCTCGAAGTTACACAGCTGGTTCATAGTGGGGCCAAAGTTCAAACCCAAGTCTGGGTCATTCCAGGGTCCACTCCTCTATGGCGGGTCCATCCATCTCACCATCATCATCATAATCAATCTGGTATTTACTGAGCGAAAACTATGTACAGGGCATTGCCCAAAGCTTTTTACCTGAATTGTTGAGACTGGAAGAAACAGAGGAGGAACCTGAGGCTCAGAAGAGAGATCTCAATCGCCCAAGGTCCCACGCACTTGCTGAGTGGTAAAGGTGACATCTGAACCAAACTGCACACTTCAGTCCATACTCTGAGCAACCCTCTCTCTGGGAGGCAGAGATGGGCCTGCTGCCCAGTGAGTAGGTCTGGGAGGGGAGAAGTCAGCATGCAGGAGGCTGCAGAGAGGAGGCAGAACATAGGTGGGCCAAGGCCAGATGTTGGGGAACATCTGTACCCTGGAACAAATCCGCAGCATCTCAATCTCAAGGGGGTTTCTGGCTCTCACAGAATGGCTGTGCCCCTCTCAGACTGGCTTGCCCTCCTCTCCTCCACTGGAAAACCACTGCCCCACGTCCCAAACCCTGACACTTTTCCAGCATGTCCTCTGGTGCCCATTCAACTCTGAGGTCTTTCCAGGCAAGAGGGCGGCACACTGTGCTCCAGACCTCCCTTCTCATTCTCCTCCACGCTTCTCTACCCGTCTCATCTCACCAGCAGATTCAATTAACCAATTTGATGCTACAGCTGCAGAAAGCCAAGCAATTATGGAAAACAGACCAGGTGCCTTGGAACTCACTCTCAGAGAGAGGTCTGGGAGGCCTCCAAGCAGACAGCGGGATGGGGAGGAAGGCAGAACAGGAAGGCAAATCCTTGCCAGTCCAGACTGCACAAGAGATCCACTTGGGGAGCTTTGAAAGATACACTCGCCCCATCCAAGGTAAAGGTGCTCTGGCTGATACAGTTGCTCTGGGCCTGGGCATCAGGATATGTTTAAGACCCCATGTAATATTAACGTACAGATGGGGTTAGAAAATCTAATGATGTGCAGAGGTTAGGATCACTGCTGGAGAGTTTGATTCTAACACAGGCAGAAAGACAATCACTCACCCTAAAGCACTTCCTGGGTCTCTATGTCTCTGCTCCCCAAAGTGTGGTCTGCAGATCTCAGCATCTGCATCACTTGGGTGCTGTCAGAAATGCAGAATCCTAGGCCCCACCCCAGACAGAGTCAGAATCTGCATTTTAACAAACCCCTGGCGGATGCCTGTGCATGTGAAAGTGTGAGGTACCAAGTTTCTTAGTTCTAACTACAGACGCTGAGAGTTGGTAGAAAGCTAGGAGTGGCAGGCATTGCCTGGTTTCCCTTCCCAGGTGC
>SJYA01002915.1:95630-116534 GCA_006410615.1 Neotragus moschatus
CCTCCTTTCACTCCCCAGACTGACTCGAGCATTCTGCAACAGGCCCTCCCTGCTCTCCGCCTCATAACCCTCAGACCAATTCACAATGAGTTTGTTACTGCTGTGGCATTTGACTAATGTCCCTCTGCTAGAAGTAAGCTCCGTGAGAACATGTGTCACGAACGCCTGGTGGTCTACTGAGTCAGGAGCATCTAGTGGCAGAGGAGGAGATGGCTGGATGGCATCACCGACTCAGTGGACATGAATTTGAGCAGACTCCAGGAGACAGTGAAAGGCAGGGAAGCCTGGCATGCTGCAGTCCGTGGGGTCACAAAGAGTCGGACATGGCATACCGACTGGACAACAACCGCACACAGTATTTGCTCAAAAGAAAAGTCGTTCAGTGGGGACGGATGCCTGGTTGGCTCCTGGCCCAGGGAGATGGACCCTGCCCCCCCCACCAGCTCTGGCATCAGAGGCCACCTGTAGGCAGTGGTCCCTACTGCTGCCCCCAGGTGCTGGGAACCTTTTCTAAGCTAACTGCCTCTTGACTGCAGTCACCAGATGAGGTGGAGCGTTGAATGCTTTTCAGAAGGCGGAGTCAGAGGATGAGGACATGAACTTCAGTTACTTCTAATCTAGCAAGTGCCCTCAAACTTCACCTCCAAGCAGACAGACGGTCTTCTGACACCAGGAAGGAGAGTGACTGGAAGAGGAGAAAATACCCCAGCCAGGTAAGTCTAAGTCTACAAAATAAGTACTTCCTTCCCTTTTTGAGCTTTCCACAGAATCTCAGACTCCAAAGTGACAAAGTGGCTAGAACAAAGTATTTATACATAATAACCCATCTTCCTTCAGAAGCTTTAAGATGGCATCCCAGCTGCATAAATTTGGTGTCTGTCTAGTAGTAATAATAGTAGTCAATACTTAAGGAGCACTATCTCTGAGCTGAGCACCATTCTAAGCCTTCATATGCATTAATTCATTTGGGGCTTGACCACAATCTACCAAAGTCAGGACCACTGTCCCCATTTTACAGATGAGGAAGCTGAGGCACAGAGAAGCTGAGAAAAGCGCCAAGATCACGGAGTGAACCCTGGGAATCTTGCTCAAGGATCTGGCCCCTGACCACTGTTCTTAACCCTTCAGAGAGGACAGTCTGCAAGGGTCCGGCCTCAGCCTCCAGGAACTACCCAGAAACCCTGGGGTTCTACGGAGCTTAAGCTGCATTTCTTCTCTTTCTCTTGCTTTTTAAAATTGTGGTAAAATGCATGTAACGTAAAATTTACCATTTTAACCATTTTAAGGTATGCGTGCACGCACAGCTGTTTCAGTCAAGTCTGACTCTTTGCAGCCCTATGGATTGCAGCTCAGCAGCCTCCTCTGTCCATGGGATTCTCCAGGCAAGAACACTGGAGTGGGTTGCCACGCCCTCCTGCAGGGGCGCTTCTTGACCCAGGGATCGAACTCGTATCTCCTGCATCTCCTGGACTGCTGGCGGACTTCTCACTACTGAGCCATCCAGGAAGCCCCAAGGTATACAGTGGCATTAAGACAACCCACATGGTGTAGCCACCACCACCACCCATCTCCAGAATCTTTACATGCTCCCAGACTACAATTCTCTACCCATTAAACACTACCTTTCCATTCTCCCCTCCCTTCCACCCCGATAACCTATGCTGCTTTCTGTCTCTTATCAGTTTGATTACTCCAAGTACCTCATATAAGAGGAATGATACAGTATTTGTCCTTTCGTATCTGGCTTATTACTTAGCATAATGTCCTCTAGGCCCATCCACGCTGGAGCATGTATCGGTTTCCCTTCTTGTAAGGCTGAGCAACCTGCCACTGTANCCTCCTCTTGAATGTGAGCTGGACCTAGTGAGTTGCTTCTAATGAGTGGAATATGGCAAAAGTGATAGGTTGTCACTTACAAGACTAGGTTACAAAAGGACTATAGCTTCCCTCTTGCTCATCCTCTCTTACCCCCTCATTTGCCCACTTTAAGCCAGTTGCCATATTGTAAGTTGCCCTATGAAGCGGACCATGTAATTGGGCAAGGTCACTGGCCAACATCCAGGAAGGACCTGAGCCCCCAAGCCAACATTCTGCAAGGAACTGAATCCTGCCGACAACCATGTGAAGAAGACTGAAAACAGATCCCCACCTGACCTTCAGGTGAGCCTTCAGATGAGACTGCAGCCCCAGCCAATNTTGCCCTATGAAGCAGACCATGTAATTGGGCAAGGTCACTGGCCAACATCCAGGAAGGACCTGAGCCCCCAAGCCAACATTCTGCAAGGAACTGAATCCTGCCGACAACCATGTGAAGAAGACTGAAAACAGATCCCCACCCGACCTTCAGGTGAGCCTTCAGATGAGACTGCAGCCCCAGCCAATACCTTAACTGCAGCCCTGTCAGAGAACCTCAGCCAGAAGCACCGAGCAAAGCTATGCCTGGATTCTTGACCCACAGAAATACGAGATAATAAATATTGATCGTTTTGAACCACTAAAGTTTGGGGTGATTTTGCAGCAATAGATAACCAATACATCCTGGAAACAGTAGATTAAATTATATTTTGGAAACAATAGATTCAGCCACAGTGTGGCACCTGAAGTCTTTACTTAAATGCCATGTCCTCTGGGAAGCCTTTCAAAATCCTCCTCTCTGAGTTAGGTGATCGTATTTTCTTATGTTTCCCTAGAGACCATAAGCTACTTGAATCATCGTATCATCAAAGCTCACATAGTACTTAGGGTTATCTCAAAGTCATAAGTCACTTCATCTTCACAACAAACCTATGAAACAAGTACTATTAATGCCCACATTTTGTAGATGACAAAAACTGAACCTCAGAGAGGCTAAGTAACTTGCCTAAGACTTTAATAATTATGTGGAACTGCCAGGAAATCTGGCTTCAAAATTCCCACTTGTAATGATTATAGTTTGGGGTTCTATAAATCTTTTCCAAATTCATAAATGGTGAGTTCAAACCCAGGCAGCTAAATACCAGACATGAAGTTCTTAAATATCACCCTCTTGAGATCACCTTCTATCCCTAGGGACAATATGTTGAATACGTCTCACGTGTAGTTCTCAATGTCTGGAACACTACCTACCTGTAAACACTAGGCTGGCATTTTCCAGTTCTTCTTGGGGAACTTTGAAGCTGAAGGATTCATTGTAAAAGGGATCGATTGTGCCTCTTAAGAAGGATGTCTTCTTTGTTTTCACAAGCTTGAGTCCATGTACCAGCTGAATTTTCACAAATGGGTCTGAGAATAGAGTGTTGGAGATCATGAAACCCAATCCATCCATTCACCTAACTTCCCAACCATTTTGACCCAGTGACCTACCCATTCTTTCATCTTTCATCAGTCCATCCACTCCAGGTTTCCACTCCTTCTTTCATTCATCCATTTCCCCATCTATCCACATATTTTTTTCTTTTTCCCATCCAGCTTCTTTTCTGCTCACCCTTTTCTCTCTTTCTCTAAGCCATGCAAGATTTACTGAGCTCCCTGCATGTGTCAGGCATTGTGTTCATTTCACAGATGAAGAAACTGAGAACTCAAATAGGAAATGATGTGCTTTAGGATAAGGCGAGTGGGAGAATAGCTAGACCCAGAGCCCGTCCTAGTTTTTCTGCCCTTAGAAGCCCATCATTATGTCAGTGAGCCCAAAGCCCATACAGGGGAAAATAGAGATGGCAGAATTATAACTCTTATTCTTAGATCACTTTACAGCTTACAAAGAAATTCATGTACGTTATCTAATTTTATGTTCATCTAAACAACCCAACGAGATAAATACTGTTATCTCAATATGTCAGACAGAGAATTGAGGTTTATAGAGGCTAAGTAACTTCCCCAAGGCCACATCATTTATAAGAAGTAGAACTAGGATTTGGTTCCAAGCAGTTTTACTCAGGAGCCCTTAATCATCCTATCATATTGACTCTCCCACTGTGGTGAATCTGAAACTCTCCAGCTTTAATACCATTCCCTCCACTGGCCCCTTCAAAATCTGTTTTTAATATGTGGTTTTTGAGAATACAAGTTGTCTTCTAAATTCGGCTGTCACTTTATAGCAAAAGTAATTTATTTTAGCTATTGCACTTAGAAAAGATTGTATTTCCACCACTGAGCTGAAGAGATCCCAGCAACCATGACTACGTTCATGATAATATCCTTTGCTGTCATGGGAAAGCTACATGAGGAGGGAATGTAATCTGTTCTATTTCATTAAAAGTCACGTTCACATTGGTGTGTTATAGTCATTTGAAATACAGCAGTGTTTTCGGAGCTGGGATTTATAAAGATGTATGCTACACTTGAAATGAGCCAGAAAAAGAACCTCAGAGGGTGTCCACTGGTCTCATGGATTAGAAAGCATTGTCAGTGCACACTACGGCCACTTGGAGCATGGTGTCCCCATTGCGGGCATAGCATCTGGAAAGTGAAAGCGACTCACTCATGTACCACTCTTTTCGACCCCATGGACTATGCAGTCCATGGAATAAATTCTCCAGGCCAGGAGTGGGTAGCCATTCCCTTCTTCAGGGGATCTTCCAGACCCAGGAATCGAACTGGGGTATGCTGCATTGCAAGCAGATTCTTTACCAGCTGAGCTACCAGGGAAGCATAACATCTGGACAGGCAAGTAACTTCCTCCAGGCCGCATGTATACAAGGAGGATCTAGATTTCAATAGTTATCACACCTGCTCTCGATCAAACCCCCACTTCAAATGGAATGGTATCATTTCCCTGCCTCATGCTAAGAGACATCTGATCATTTATCTCTTGAACTAACAGACTAGATCTGGATACTATTTTATTCTCAGAAGGTCCCATTAATTAACAGCATCCGAGATGCAGAAAAAAAAAATCAGGTCCCTTGTGTCAAACAAACATAGATGCCTTGTTAAAGCAACGGCAGAAGGAGGGGCCACACTGTACCTGAACCTTGGCTCACATCTGTCTGAAGAAGTTGCTTGGCTCGAATGACGTCAACATTCAGCCTCCCAGCGCTCGGGAGATAATTCAGGGACAGAAGCAGCTCCCCGAGTTCTACCTCGTTCTGTGGAGAAAGGATAGAATCAGGAAGTCGCATTTTTCTTCTATTTCTTTTGTACCTCTCATGCAGGAAACTGATTCCAGCAGCTCACAAATGGACTTCTATGGGTGGATCAGCTGAGAGAGGGTACCTCTTTTTCTGACTTCTTTGAGCCTCTTTCCCCAATTATTTTCTTCCATCCATCTCCGAAAGTTTGTTCTGCTTTTAGAATATTTAAGAGCAGCAACAACATAGTAAGAACAAAGGCATCAATAATGATAATAAATAAATGCCACATGCCAGGTACCGTGCAGAGTACTTTACATGAAATTGTTAGTTCAATCTTCACATTTAACAGAAGAGGAAACTGAGGCTTGGAGGAGATGGAGGCTCAGAAACATGGCCCAGGCCACATAGCTAGAAAGCGGTAGTGCTGACACTTGGACCTAGGGAGGCTGATTCCAGACTCTCTGACCACTGCGCTATTCTGCCTCCCAGCAGGATACCAGGGAGGCAGACCACCCTGCAGGGAAACCATCCTGCAGGTTCTCATATTGTTTTGAAGTAATTCCCAGACATTATATTATTTTATCTGTAATATTTTACTGGTTGAGAAATCTGTTCTCAACCTGCAGGCAGAGCCCACAAAAAGCCTGTCCTTCTAGCCTCACCACAGCAAGCTCGGACTGGGACGTCACTTGTTGAAGAGTATCTGTTCCTTTGCTGTTAATACAACCAAACTGTGGGAAGCTGTGAGAAGTTCACAAACGCACCCAGTGTATGACTCCATCCTTCCAACAGTATCGAGAAACAAGAGGCCCCCACTTCTTTATCCCTGTAAACATTTTTTTAATTGTAGAAAATTTCAAATACAAGTTAAATAGTCCAGTTTAATTAACCTCCATATACCCATTATCCAATTATACCAATTATCAACACGTTGGAACACGTTTTATCTTGTCTTAGTCCGTACAGGCTGCTATAATAACAAAATACCACAGACTGGGGAGCTTATAAACAACAGGAATTTCTCTCTCACAATTCTGGACACTGGTACATCAGGGTGCCTGGATGGTTGGGTGAGGGCCCTCTTCAGGGTGGCAGACTCCTTAGCAGAGGGCTGGGAAGCTCTCCGGAGTTTTAATAAGGACACTAATCCCATTCATGGGGGGCTCCACCTTCATGACCTAATCACTCCCCAAAGGCTGAGCATTCTAACACTGTTACATTTCATGTTAGGATCCAACATGTGAACTTCCCAGGGGCTGAGGGGAGTGGACCACAGACATTCAGACCACAGTACATCTATACCCTGACTTGNAAAAAAAAAAAAATCCCCATCCTCTTGATCTTCCCATTGTAGAAGAAGAAAGAGACAGTAAAGAAACCAGCTTGGAATGTCTGCTAGTGGTAGGTACTGCGAAGAAAAATAAAGCTGCTTAAGGGAATAGAAAGGGACAGGGCTGTCCCTAAAGAGGGAAGTCAAGGACGGCCTCTCTGAGATGGTGACACTGAGGCCAGACCTGAATGAAGAAAGGAGAGAGCCATGCAGGTATCTGGAGGGACAGCATTCCAAGCAGAGGCAGCAAGTGCAAAGGCCCTGGGGAAGGATCACGCTGGTGTGCTTGAGAAACCCAACAAACTTGGTATGGCTGCAGCAGAGTGAAGGAGGCCACCAACGGGGTAAAAAGGTTGGAGGGAGAAGGGATTCGGCCTTGTTTACATTTTTATCTTCAGTGAGACGGGAAACCACTGGAAAGTTAGAAGCAGGAGAAAGACCTAAGCTGATACTCATTTTACTACCTTCCCCTGGCTGCTCTGTTGAGAATATATTGAGGGAGGCAAAGAGATGAAGCAGCCAAACCCATAAGGAGTTATGATCACCCGGGTGAGAGGCGATGGTGACTTGGACCAGCTGGTCAGAGTGGAGGGGACTGGAGTGGTGGGCACAGCTGGCATGGTTTGCTGATGGGTATAAGAGAAGACTTCTAGGTTTGACAGTAAATGATGATATCACGGATGGATATGGAGAACATGTAGGCAGAGCAATTTAGTTCAATCCTGAATGTGTTCTGAGTGAGGCACCAGCCACCATCCAGGCAGGGGACAGGCCTAGGCTTATAAAGTTCCATGTTTCCATAGCCACCCTCCTCAGAAGCATCCCTGAGGATGCTTATAAAACACAGGTTTGTGGGGCCTCCTCAAACCTACTTGACCAGACTCTTCAGAGGAGGAGACCGGGAATTCACATTTTAAACAAGTGCCCAAGAAAAGCTGATAACATGGGTATTTCTAGTGATGGGATCAGACCTAAATCAAGTCTCTTATGATTATACAGTGGAGGCCACAGATCGATTCAAGGGATTAGATCTGGTAGACAGAGCACCCGAAGAAATATGGACAGAGGTTCCTAACACTGTACAGGAGGCAGTGACCAAAACCAGACCCAAAGGAAAAGAAATGCAAGAAGGCAAAGTGGTTGTCTATTGAGGCTTTACAAATAGCTGAGGAAAGAAGAGAAGCGAAAAGCAAGAGAGAAAGGAAAAGATATACCCAACTGAAAGCAGAGTTTCAGAGAATAGCAAGGAGAGATAAGAAGGCTTTTTAAATAACAATGCAAAGAACTACAGGAAAACGACAGAAAGGGAAAGACTAGAGATCTCTTCCGGAGAAGGCAATGGCACCCCACTCCAGTACCTTGGCCTGGAAAATCCCATGGATGGAGGAGCCTGGTGGGCTGCAGTCCATGGGGTCTTGAAGACTCGGACACAACTGAGCGACTTCACTTTCATGCATTGGAGAAGGAAATGGCAACCCACTCTGGTGTTCTTGCCTGGAGAATCCCAGGGACGGGGGAGCCTGGTGGGCTGCTGTCTATGGGGTCACACAGAGTCGGACACGACTGAAGTGACTTAGCAGCAGCAGAGATCTCTTCAAGAAAACTGGAGGATCAGGGGAATATTACATGCAAGGGTGGGCATAGTAAAGGACAGAAACAATAAGGACCTAACAGAAGCAGAAGAGATTAAAAAGACGTAGCAAGAATACACAAAACTTTACAAAAAAAGGCCCTAATGACCAGGATAACCACGAAGGCACGGTCACTCACCCAGAGTCAGATTTCCTGGAGTGTGAAGTCAAGTGGGCCTTAGGAAGTATTACTAAGTACAAATCTAATGGAGGTGATGGAATTCCAGCTGAGTTATTTCAAATCCTAAAAGATGATTCTGTTAAAGTGCTGAGCTTAATATGTTAGCAAATTTGGAAAACTCAGCAGTAGTCACAGAACTGGAAAAGGTCAGTTTTCATTCCAATCCCAAAGAAGGGCAATGCCAAAGAATGTTCAATCTTCTATACAATTGCACTTATTTCACATGTTAATAAGGTGATGCTCAAAATTCTTCAAGATAGGCTTTAGTATGTAAACCGAGAACTTTTAGACATACAAGCTGGGTTTAGAAAAGGCAGAGGAACTAGAAATCAAACTGCTAACACTCGCTGGATCATAGAGAAAGCAAAGGAATTCTAGGAAAACATCTACTTCTGCTTCACTGACTACGCTAAAGCCTTTGACTGTGTGAATCACAACAAACTGAAAAATTCTTCAAGAGATGGGAATACCAGACCATGTTATCTGTCTCCTGAGAAACCTGTATGCAGGTCAAGAAGCAACAGTTAGAACTGGACATAGAACTGGTTCAAAATTGAGAAAGGAATATGTCAAGGCTGTAAACTGCCACCTTGTTTATTTAACTTATATGCAGGGTACATCATGAGAAAGGCTGAGCTGGATGAATCACAGGCTGGAGTCAAGCCAGGAAAAATATCAGCAACCTCAGATATGCAGATGATACCACCTTAAAGGCAGAAAGTGAAGAGGAACTAAAGAGCCTCCTGATATGGATAAACGAGAAGAGTGAAAAAGCTGGCTTAAAACTCAGCATTCAAAAAACTAAGATCATGGCATCCAGTCCCATCATTTCATGGCAAACAGATGAGGAAAACTGGAAGCAGAGACAGATTTTCTTCTCTTGTTCTTCAGAATCACTGCAGATGGTGCCTGCAGCCATGAAATTAAAAGACGCTTGCCCCTTGGAAGAAAAGCTATGACAAACCTAGACAGCATATTAAAAAGCAGAGGCATTACTTTCCCAACAAAGATCTGTATAGTCTAAGCTATGGTTTTTCCAGTAGTTATATATGGATGTGACAGTTGGACATTATAGAAGGCTGAACACTGAAGAATTCATGTTTTCGAATTGTGGTGCTGGAAAAGACTCTTGAGAGTCCCTTGGACAGCAAGATTAAACCAGTCAATCCTAAAGGAAATCAAACCTGAGTATTCACTGGAAGGACTGATGCTGAAGCGCCAATACTTTGGCCATCTGATGCGAAGAACTGACTCATCTGAAAAGACCCTGATGCTGGGAAAGATTGAAGGCGGGAGAAGAGGACGACAGAGGATGAGATGGTTGGACGGCATCACTGACTCAATGGACATGAGTTTGAACAAACTCCAGGAGACAGTGAAGGACTAGGAAGCCTGTGTGCTGCAGTCCACAGGGTCACAAAGAGCTGGACAGGACTTAGCGGCTGAACAACAACAACAATGGCGTAACAGAAAACGAACACCGGGTACCAGGCTATGAGCTGGTGAGTGGTTGTCTAACAACAGTTAAGAGTCTATCTGAGTTTTGCAGAAAGTGAAAAAGCGGGCCTGGATGACAAGGCTTGAGTCCTTGGATCCAGTTGTGCCTGAAGCTCAGGAAACTTCTGGGGGTCTTAGTTCCCTGAGCCAGAATCTCTCCTCTCATCTCCTGTAAAGGACACCTGAGTTGGGATTGTGTCCCTGGCGGTCCAAAGGGTCTCAACACACTTCACTAATGTCACAGCAGGCAAGTCCCACCCCCCATACCTGCCAGAAGATGAAGGGTGGCCGGTCTCTCTGTGCTACAGATAAGCAGCCTCCGTTAGCATTGTGTTGCCAACCAGAAACCAATTTCCCGTATCACGCAAGCTTGAAGTGCAGGTTGCATTGTCACCTGGACCACCCAGGGGTGCTCAGGGCCACAGTGGGCCTGCTGCTGAAGGGGACCTCTGCCATGGGCCTTGAGAACACGGGAGGGGCCAACGAGAGAGCCCTGGATGGTGGGAGTCAGAGCTATTCTCCAGTGGGTTCCCCCCACTGGGATGTACAGCCTTTCTTCCAGATGTGTTTGCAAGCTGATCTGACCTTCAGCCTCCACAAATCGACCCGTCTGCCTGGCTTAACTCCAGTACAGAGCCAAAAGAGCTGGAGTTATCAGCATAGGCAGAAACGCTTCAGAAAGTGAATCATGTGTCCCATCTCTCCTTCTCTCCTTCCCCCAGCACTGGGATAACACACGTCTTGAGGCCAACACCAGGAGTAACTTTCCAGATCAAACAGGACCATGCCTTCTGGGGGCGGCTGAGCAGCCCCTTATATCCAACGGTGCACTACAGCTGCCTTCTGTATCCATGGCTTCTCATCCACAGATTCAACCAAGTGGATCTGGATTCAGAATTCGTGTATATGGAGAGTTGTCTGTATGATGATGGAGTCTTAAAGGCAGGGACCAGGTCTCACTCACATTGGTAGCCCCAGAACCTGCCATCTGGATGTGTTCAACCAACTGGGACAGTCATGGAAAATTTCAGCCTCTCCCTCTTTGAAAAGAGCCCCAGCATCCTTGCTAATCCTCTCTGAGGCTCACAGCCAGATGCCTGGACCACCCACCCTGCTGGCCACTCAGAGCGAGAGCCTCATCTTCTCAACGCCAGCTGGAGAGGATGGATTGCTTGGTTGGCAACAGTTGCTTTAATTTCCTTGGTCAATCTGAGTTGCAGTCCTTTGGCTGGGAAGGTTTTAGCACAATCTTCATGGTAACAATGGACAGCGACATTCACTCAGTGTTAACCAGCAGTAAGTGCCAATTAACCGAGGCCCTGCCGTGTGTGGGCCTGTGTAGACAGCACAGGCGTTATCACATGCCACAATCTCTGAGCTCGGGGTTGCTGTTCCTGCCATTTTCCAAAAAAGGAAGGTAAATCTCAGTGAGACAGGGTGGCAGCCAAGAGCAGATGCTGGCATCCGAATGGAGCCTCCTTTCTTCACTCACTGCATGGCCTTGGGCAAGTTACTCACATTTTCTGTGTCTTATTTTCTTTAACTGTTAAACGGGAATACTGAGAGACTCTGGTGGTGGTTTTCAAACTTACATGGAAAGCGAAGCACTCAGGAAGAGTCAACTATTTCATTACCAGTGACCCTGAGTAACTGCCCAAGGTAACCCCGCTGGAAGTGGTGGGACTGACTCCAGCCTGAAGATTTTGAGGACTGCAGGGTCATGCTCTTGACCACAACATGGCACCATTGTATACATGTGTCAGGCTCTGTGGTTTGAATCTCACGTGAACTAGCTTTATGGCTGCCCATTAAAACATAGAAGTATTACTATGATCAGTGGTATGCTGGTAAATGTTTAATTCTTTGGGGAGGGGAGTATGAGGGGAGAGGTTCTGATTACAATACTATAGTATTTGTCAATTTCATACACAATAGCTGATTTTCAGTCTACCAACATGAAGTCAGCTGGCCTGTGAAATTCATGAAAATTCCTCTACAAGCCAGTGCAGACTAGTTCCAGCATACCACACAATCCCCATTTTATAGACAAAGAAACTGAGGCTTAGAAATGATAAGTTAACTTTCCCAGGCCCCTATCTGTGGAAGGTGGCAAAGCTAGGTTGCACCCAGGTCTGTATGACTTTATGGCCTGTGCTCTTAGCCACCATCCCTTCTCCTGTGGGGTAAAGCAGTATGTGCTGGTGGTAAGACCTCCTGCCTGGTGATCAGCTAACCTAACTCTCATCTCCTTTCTGTCACTGAGGGCTGTGTGACCTTGGACAAGTCACTTAACCTCTCTGTGCTGCAGTTTTCTCATCTATAAACTAGGATTGGTTCAAACCATCTCCGGCTCCCCTTCTAGTTCACATTATAACCAGGAATCAAAAGCTTGTGTTCAGGCCTGAAATGCAACCTACATTTCTCTTTTAGGAGGAAGAAATAAGAAGGACCACATAGATAGAAACTTCTAGTTAATGCTACCTTGTAAGGCTCTGGACTGAGTCCAGCCCTGGCTACACAGTGTTGCCAAAAAACAGCTGTTCACCAAGCCTGGTGAACAACACTTTCAACAAACACACAGAGGCCAGGATTATGCCAAGAGAATCAAGCCTGACAACAGCTCCGGACAAGTTATAGAGGGATTTTCATCAAAAACCTGATATCTGCTTTGTTGAGGGCCTTGCCTGTTAAGGTATCAGGCGGTGTGTGTGGGTGTATGCTCAGTCGTGTCTGACTCTCTGCGACCCCATGGACTGTAGCCCACCAGGTTTCTCTGTCCAGGCAAGAATACTGGGGTGGGTTGCCATGCCCTCTTCCAGGGGATCTTTCCCAGGGATCAAACTCTCATCATTTATGTCTCCCGCATTGGCAGACGGGTTCTTTACCACTAGCACCATCTGGGAAGCCCCATCAGGGGATGAATGATCACCAAGTACAGTATGCAACCAGGGAAGGCTGGGGCATGCATGGCCCCCAAGCAGATTCCAGCTACTAGGCCCAATCAACACATGACTCTGGGTGCTTCAGATCATCACCATTTTTGCTATTAAAAGATGTCCTAAATTGGCTGGCGCATGGTTAAGACCAAAGTAAATTATATACTGAAACACCAATTGGACTCCATGGCCAGTTCCTCACAGCTCAATCTCAATTGCTTCCCAACCCCGTCTCCCTCTTTTTTGGCCTCCCCCCTCCTCAGTTCCCTCTCCCAACCTGCTGGTGCCTGAGTTCCTGGTCACTACTATTCAGTGCAATAATATATGCCAGGTGCTTTGCCAGCCAGATCTTGGTTTATTAAGAGGCAACGTAGTAAAGTGGCTAAGAGCGCAACCTCTGAAGTGAACCAGCATGGGTTCAAATCCCATTTCTGTGGCCTTGGGCATGTTACTTCATACATGCCTCAGTTTCCACATCCATAAAATGGGATGATGATACTAGTGACTACAACAGAAGCTTTAGCACTGTGCCTAGCACTTGGTGAGTGCTCTGTAAGTCAACTCAAATTACTCTTATCTTCATATTACTCCCCCAGCTCACCTCACAGTAGAATTATCATCCCTAATTTACTGGCGAGGAGTAGGACCCAAGTTTATGCAGCTGGTAAATGGTGAAGCCAGGACCGTAACCAAGTCAGTCTAACTCAAAAGCTAATACTCTTTACACAACGATATTCGTTCAATTATAAAAACACCTATCAAGTTCCTTCAAGTTCCTTCCTATCAAGTTCCTTCTAAAAAGATACAAAGAATAAATCACAAAAGCTGATGTCACAGAGGGTCTGGCCAAGCCTTTAGCTGTACATGGACAGAATGCAGTGGGAAGTGTGGTGGACCTATTGACCACAGAGCTGGCTGCCTGGCCCCAAAGCTGGGGACCAAAGAGAGGCAACAACGGGGCCAGCATCAGCTGGACCCAGTGCCTCCCTTTGGGATTTGTAAGAGGCAGAGACTGGGTCCAGCAGTTTTCAAAACCATGCCCCTTCCCCGCCTCTATGAGCAGAAGGGAGACACTGGCCAAGTGGGAAGGGCTGGTGACTGTCCCTGCCCACCCACTCAAAACAGAGAGGGATGGCTGCCTGGAGGGTCACTTGCAAAGGTCAGGTGCCTCCTCAAGGAGGGGAGACCAGAGCCTTCTTCTCCACGGGCATCTGCTTGGTCAGCAGTCTTACTCACCTGCTTCACACCTTCCTGCCCAAGGAAAAGGAGAATGGAGAGGGAAGGGGTAACGTGGAAGACCCTACACTCGGAGCCCTCAACATGACAAGGTCAAGTGTGGTGATACTGTGGGTGCACCATGGCCCCCAGCCCCGGCCAGCCCTCAGACTCTCTGCCCATGGAGTCTCTGGATGCCAGGGTCCTTTTGAGACTGAGTCCCCCCTGAAACTGAGTTCCTCTGCTGAGTTTATGATTAGCCTCTCTGTCCAAAATGTTACTTCCTTTCTTCTCCTGAACCTGCTCCCCTCAAGACTGTGGAGCATCAAAGAAAAGGGGGGACTGAAACCACACAGAAGACCCCATGTCCTTGTCCTTTGAAGTTGAAGCCTCCTGCCGTAGTCTACCAGGCCTCCCCTGAGTCTCTAGAGACTGGCTCAGAAGTTGATGATTAGGAAGCTGAAGATATAGAAACAAAGAATAGCTACTGGACTCAGAAACCGGTATCAGAAACCGGTAGCAATTTAGACTAGAAATCCACAGATCAAAAAACCCCCAATTCCCTGAAAGATATGTAACAGATAAAGACTTGACACATATTCCTAAGGTGTTTGCACGGGAAGTAGACCTCTCCCCCCAATAGATGGAAAAAGCTGACTGCAAGAACATAGATCCTAGACTGGTTGAAACCAGAAGGCCTGATGATGCTTGAAACTTCACCTTGATGCCAACCTACCTGAGAATCGTGCACAAGCTGATTATGTACCCTGAAACCCCCTCCTTCACAATGCCTTTAAAACTCTTTCCCTGAAATTCATTGGGAAGTTTGGGTCTATTGCCCATTCTCCTTGTTTGGTGTCCTGAAATAAAGGCTGTACTTTCCTTCACCACAACCTGATGTTAGTAGACTGCTTGAGGGCAAATGGACCCTAGTTTGGTTCCATGACACACTCTCCTTGGGTATATGGGTTCCTGGAAGCATCCTTCAACCTGTGTCTGTTGGGCACTGGTGAACATATGCTCCACCACCCTCAGCCCAGGGGCAACCTATACCAAGAACCCAAGAGGATCATGATCCGGATGCCCACAGTGCTAACTTGCCTGATAACACTGGCTTTTCCTGACAAGACCCCTCAAATAAAATCCTTGCACTTAAAATCTTGGTCTCAGGGTCTACTTCTAGGGAACACAACCTAGCCAAGAAATGAGTCTCGTAGGGGGTAGTGAGCCCCAGAGAAGATAGCTGGGATTGGACCATCTGACCCATGCCCATCCTCCAGGGCTGCCCTTCTAGAGAAGGGACCCCAACAGTAAGAGGCCATGGGAGACACTCCCAGGGCTAGGAGTCTACCCACTGCCAGGACCTTCCAAACAGCTGACAAGTGCCTGCCACCAGGGCCAGCCCTTGAACCCCAGTCTGCCAAGGTCCTTCAGTTGGGACATCGGTCAGAGAAGAGGCAACAATAACAAAGAGAAAACTGTAGCCATGGTTGCAAAGTAAGGAGACAGTCATGCTCCTTCTCTGAAACCACAGTCATTCTCACTTCCAGGCCTCCAAGGGCTGTAATGAGCCAGCTTCCACCGTGCATGAGGAGGGTAGGGTAAGGGGAGCCAGGCCCCTGAGAATCCTCCCTGGACTTCTGGAACTTTACACAAGTACTGCCCAACTGGCAGGTAAGCCCGGGCAAACTTGCGGCCACTTTTGCTTCCCCAGAGGAAGCACCTTCCTGAAAAGAAAGACAACAGAGGGTGGCAGGCTGAGGAACATTCCAGCTGAGGGCTCCCAGGATAACCAGACCCCTCAGATTCGGTGGTAGTTGGCGCTCACACAACCAGACTTTCGTCTTTGGCGGAAGGATGTTTGAGACAGGGTTCTGTCAGTTGTAAGCAAGATTTGGGGCCACATAAGAAAGTAAATTTATTTACTTCAGAGTCATGCAATTTTGCTCAACCGAAACAGAAGTCCCCACACTGATATTTCTCTTGGTTACCAAATCAGACTATCCTTTGGCCATTTCCAAAGATCCAATCAGTTTGGTGGCCCTAAGGATGGCCACCAGCTCACTCCTTAGACTCTGAAGGCACTTAAGAGGTTCGAAGCAAACAGAATTTTTTTAAGAAAGAAGCAAGATACATACTGAGATAAAAATCTGGGTATACTTATGAGGAATACAGTCTTATCACATTCAAGTTACACTTATCAAGTTAAGTCAGTTTTGAAAGTCCTCAGCCAGGATTTTCCCCTTAATTAGATTAATTTGTAGTGGTCATGCATGTGGGCTTGGAGTCAGTCTCAGGTTCAAGTCCCTACCACAGCTATGCAATTTTGGGTAAGTTTCTCAACCTTCCTGAGGCTCAGAAAAGTGAAAGTGAATCACTCAGCCATGTCCAACTCTTTGTGACCCCATGGACTATACAGTCCATGGAATTTGCCAGGCCAGATTGCTGGAATGGGTAGCCTTTCCCTTCTCCAAGGGATCTTCCCAACCCAGGGAACGATTGTAGGCAGATTCTTTACCAGCTGAGCCATAAGGGAAGCCTTCCTGAGGCTCAGGGTCCCCAACTATAACATGCAGGTACCAAAGGCATCTATCTGGAGGGGTATCATAAGAGTCACACTGAGCCCAGGGTCTGGCAAATGGTGAGAACCAGAACACAATTATTGCTACAACCTCTGACTTTTCTAAGCTCCAATACTTTGGCCACCTAATGAAACTGATTTATTGGAAAAGATCCTGATGCTGGGAAAGATTGAAGGCAGGAGGACAAAAAGGACGACAGAGGATGAGATGGTTGGATGGCATCACCGACTCAATGGACACGAATTTGAGCAAGCTCTGGGAGTTGGTGATGGACAGGGAAGCCTGGCGTGCTGCAGTTCATGGGGTCACAAAGAGTCAGACACGACTGAGTGACTGAACTGAACTGCCTTTTCTGCAGCAAAGGAAACACACACAGGCTTCACTTCCAAGGCCACGGGGCTCTGAGTTATAGGCATCGAAGATCTAAGAGGGGTTCCTTTGGATAAAACAAGTCTCACATTAAAGTAGTTTTCAAAACATAAATATCCAGTAGCCAGGTGTGCAAATATCACTTTTCACTAAGCACATTTTCTTCTAGGCTCAAAGCAAATATTCTTCTTCAGCAGGCAATCTGGCTTTCTAATAAAAGATACCATACCCTGCACGAGTCAGAATTATCTCCCAAGAATGTCTAAGAGCACACCACCCTGAGCCTGCTCCATAAAATACAATGGTAACAGCAGCCAGACTGGCTTATTAAACCATCATAGCAGCTGACCAGTGAGACCATATCTCAGACGTGTCTGTCCAGCTCTAATAGCCAAGCCCTTTCTGCCTTCCACCGGCCACCCAAGTGCTTCCCAGAATGAGGGCCACAGTTCACCTGCATCAGAATCTCCCAGCATGTTCCCTCAAGAGCAGGTTCACTCAAATCTTAGGAAACTGGAACCTGGGAGGCTGAGATCTGGGAGCCCCACGGCCACAGCTCCTGACTGTTTCTGATTGCTGGTGAAGACAGCAGTGGCATCCCCTGTTTGAAAATCCCCCCTCTGCTTGAAAGCCCTCAGGAACAGCACCCCTGAACTGGAGTGTAAAGTCTAAGGGCTGGCTCTGGGCATCAAAGACTTTGCCTTCAAATCGTCTCCCAAGCTGGCCACTTGTCTACTCCTCCTTCTACCTGGGTCCAGCCAGCACCACCTCCCGCCTGGAAGCCCGCAGGATATTACTCCTAACTGGTGTTCCCCAACATTTTCTTATGAACTTTATCAAATACAGAGAAGCTAAAATAACTATACTATGGACCTGTTTAAATACATCACCAAGACCCTAAAATGAACAGTTATTAATGTTAATTCTGCAACTAATATTTTAAAAGCACACTGTAACTGCTTTACTACTATCTATTGATCTTTTTTGAGTGCATTTTAAAGTAAGTTGCAGGAGGGCCCTGAACACTTCAGCAGGCATATCATTAACCAAAATGCAATGTTTATGGCTCTTTCCATTTTCCAGGTAAAATTTATATGCAACAAAGTGTAAAAACCTTAAGTGATGAGTTCAAAAGTGCATACACCTGTTTATCCAATGTCCCGACACTATGAGTCCAGAAATTTCCATTTGGCTCCTTTCCAGTCAATTCCCTTCTCCATTCACAACCACCGTTTCACAACTTTGTGATTCCTGAACTTTATATATATATAGTTCTTAAACTTTATATTCACCACAGATTAATTTTGTGATTCTTGTACTTTATATATATGCAACTTTATATATATACAGTTCTTAAACTTTATATATATGCAAGTCATGCTCTCTTGGGTCTGGCTTCTATTTTGCATAGTGGTTGTCAGCAGGATGTTCTACTTAGCATAATGTTTGTGACATTCATCCATGCTGTGTGTATCAATTCCTGTGTGCATCCTTTATCCTTTATTGCTGAATAAAGTTTCATTATATGAATAAACAATAAATTTGTTACCCCTTACTCTGTTGATGAGCACCTGGGCAATTTCTAGTTTGGGGCTATCCATCACATATAGAGTTTTTTTGAATGTGCACATATAAGTTTCTGTGTAGACGTTACATTTTCATTTCTCTTCAGAGTGGCACTGCTGGTTCATGGGGTAGATTTGTTTAGTTTTACAAGCAAATACTAGAATTTCTTCCTAAGGGGTTACATCACATGATGCGGCCACAACTCTGTCTGAGAGTTCCAGTGGCTCCGCGTGCTCACCAACACTGGGTGCTGTCAGTCTTTGTGACTTTAGTCATGCTGATAGGTGTGGTCTCACTAAGGTTTTAACCTGTATATCTCTAATGGATAAGAAGTTGCGCCCTTTTCCACGTGCTTTTAGATCATCTGCATGTGTCTTCTGTGAAACATCTGTTCAAAACGATCGCTCATTTAAAAACTGAATTTTGTCTTTTATTTATGAGTCATTGGAGTACTTTATATATTTTGGAAATAAGTATAGTGTCTCCCCCAGTGACAGTTCTCTCCAGGCAGCCTGGCTGGGTCACCCCTCCTTCTCAAAACACTCCAGGGCTTCCCACACCCTTAGGAATAAAATCCAAGTCTTTACCTCAGCCTACAAGGTCGAAGTGATGTGGCATTTTTTCCCAGTTCAACCTCACCTCCTGATGCTCTCCCCTCACTCACTCTCCAGCCTCACACCCTGCCTCAGGACCTTTGCACTTTCTGCACTCACTGTTTCAACGCTCTTCGCTGAACATCCCCCAGGCTCACTCCCTCAGTCCTCCTGGCTCTCTACTTGAATGCCATCTCCTCACCCACCTGGAACAGCTTCCCCACTCTCACCACCCGGCCACCCCTCTCCAGCCCCTAATCCTGCTTTATTTTTCCTCTTGGCAGAGACAGTGCCAAGAGGCATAATGTGTTAACTCATTCGCTCACTGCCCGCTTCTGTCCACTAGAACATAAGCTCCCTGAGGTCAGCGGCTTTGTTTTGCTTGCTGCAGAGAACCAGTCTAATGTCTTGGTTATGACACATCATTTTTTAAGCCAAAGGGCCTCAGTTCTACTACTGAGCATGGACAAATCACTTAACCTTTCTCTGCCTTAAGGGGCTGAGAGAACTTACTGAGGTCTGGGAGACATACAGCCCATTTTCCCCCTTTGTAAAATGAACGCTTGTGAGATAAACAAGTGAGCAAGTGTAGAACATTGCTTAGCTCATAGTAGACACTCACGAGTGCAGAGTGAAATTAGCAGCCCCAGTCCCTAGAAAATGACAAGCAAATACTCACTGACTACATATATGGATGGTTTATGTATGTACAATACTTTTATTGCATATTTATAATGTACAGTCTACTTATAATTTTCCTTAATTTGAGAGGCTTTCACAGTCAGAAGTTAATTTCTCTTGAGAAGAGTTTACATTCCGAGAGATGTACTGCAAGGGAGGGGGGAGCAGGTACCATGTCTCCACTTGACATGAGCAAACCAAGATTCATGAGGTTACATGACGCCAGTCCCAGTGGAACTAGTGAAAGGGCTGGAACAAGAACTCTGGTTCCTCCTAAAGCTCTGTGAGTTTCCAGCACGTCCACGGGGCCTCTGTTCTCTCCAGCTCCCTCCTCCTTCCTTCCCCAAACAAACAACATGATCTCTAGAGAAATGAATATCCTTCATCCTGAATTGTTTTTCTGACTTAAAAAAACCTTAAAGAAATAACTGCACATCCATGTTCACAGGAGCATTAATCACAAAAACCGAAAGGTGGAAACAACCAAGCTTCCATCAATGGATGTATGAACAAACAATATGTGATCTACCCACACAGTGGAATACTATCCAGCCTTCAAAAGGAAATCCTGCCACAGGCGGCAACAGGGATGACCCTTGCAAACATTATGCTATGTGAAATAAACCAGCCTCAAATAGAAAATATTGTGTCATTCCACTCATAGGAAGTACCCAGAGTAGTCAAACAGGAAGTTGAGTGGTGCCTGCCAGGGGCTAGGGCCAGCGGGGTGTGGGGAGCTGCTGTTTAATGAAGACACAGCTTTATTTTGTGAGATGAAGAGAGTTTGGATATGAATAGGGATGACGATGTATGTGTGTGTACTCAATACCACTGAACTGTACACTTAAAAATGGACAAGATGGTTAATTTCATGTTAGGTGTGTTTTGTCACAATTATTAACAATTTTTTTAAGAAGAGTTGAGACTACGTGGATTTCACCTCTAAATGGCCAAAGCATCAACTCATTTCAATCCACTCGGATGAGAGAATTTCTCTCAGCGTCCATTTTAACTTCATACCACATCAATCATCCCACACACTTCATATCCTTATGTCTTCATTTCCACTGTCTTTTGAGCCAACCTTCTCAATGAGGCCCAGTCTGCAGTAGTTCCATTAGCTGCTGATTTCCTGAATGCCAAGATCAAAGACACACTCATGTCTTGTGTTCAAAGGCACAAAACAGCTGAGACATTCTGCCATGAGCCAAAGGCTGCCTACATGCCGAGCCTACAAGCAGCAACCCATGTCCGCATGGGGTCCCCACGGTG
>SJYA01002915.1:120171-263440 GCA_006410615.1 Neotragus moschatus
TTTATATATATATATATATATATATATATATATATATATATATATAATGTGTTGTTAAATGGGTACATCTTTTTAAGAGCAAAAAATAGCTGCTTCTTGTCTCAAAGGAAACAGGCACACTCAAAATTAAATGCATCTTTGCTGGTACTAAAACATATTTCCTACATTCTGCAAAGCTTCACTGAAACCTAAGTGTCAAGAACATTTCACATGGCCCCAATATGACCAATCATTTTCTAAACATCTGAAACCTGAACAGGAACACACTGATCTTAAATCTAAGAATCCATCGAATGGAAATCTTGGCCTGAAAATGTCAAAAACCCTGAAAATGGAAAACTTCATATATTTTGTGAAGAATCTGGTTTAAAAATATTTTTATTCGAATGTGGAAAGCAAGCAATGAAAATAAAAGTCAGCAAAGGTGTTCATAATCTGTACTGAAAACCTAAATCCTTTGCCATCACCAAAGGGATACAAACCTAACACTCCTTGGTTTCTGAGTGGACTCATGGCCATTTTAATGAACAGATTTTACTTCTCCAAGTTTTAATGACCAAGGAAATAAGAGGGCCTGGAAGGAAGATAAATCAAGTGTGGGGATGAATGAGGCTATTAAATTTGAGAAGAGCAGCACAGCAGACAAGAAAAAGGTCAAAGGAAACTATGCCAGGGTACCCAGCCATGAGCACACCTACGTAAGCCCCCAGGTGGTCTGATACACACGCTAGATCACCTGGAGAATCTGAAGAGTGGAGACTGGGGACCCTCAGACAAATGCTGTGAGGACAGTAAAAGGGCCTGAAGAGTTGCCACTGGAACCCGCAAGGAGCATGCCCACTCTGGGCGCCATAGTGAATGAAGATGCTGGGGAACAGGTGTATGTCATACTGCCTGCCAGTGGTGCATCCTAGAAGCTCCCACAAGATCTGGGACTGAAAGGAGCCACCCACCAACATCTGGCTGTGCACAGGGGTACACCTGGTTGCTACTGTGGCCCTTCTGGTGAAGGTCACCTTCTAGGGTGTCTTCAGGTGACACTTCCTGTGTCCCAGGAAGTAGGACACAGAGATTGTCAACGGCTGGATGATAAGGGAAGTGGAGCAAGCCAAATAATTTCTTCAGAGTTGCCCTTTTCTTCCTCAAACATCTGGTACCATGACAACATCATATGGGACAAAAGGCCAACACTGACATGGCTGCTCCAAACCAGAAATATGACCACAAACAGAGGAGAAATCCCCAGAGCTCTCAGTGGGAAAGATAAAGGCAGACTAAGCAGAGAGTTCCATTTGCAAAACTTTATTTTGATGCTAATATGCTAATCATTTATAACTACACCAGTGAATTTTCCCCCTGTTTTACTAGTCTGCCAGTAGCTGGACAAGTCCACAGAAAGGCATTTATTTTAATGATTGTTTGATGATTTCAGGCACTGCTTTGAGCCACACTTTTTATATTTCTTTGCACTCAATTGATACTGTGGTCTCAGGATACTGCCCTGTCTTCACTTCAGGAAATCTCCCCTAAACATTTCACATGGCGCCCTTTAATTCACAGCTGCACTCACTATCCACTAGCTCAGGCTTTATCAACAGGATATGATAGAGGAACTTGGAGAGCAAGCATTTTTTATGGCCTTTTTCCCCCTATACCTTATTAGGATAAAAAAAAAGCAGGCAGATTCGAGACTGCCACACCTTTCCACTTGAAACAATTATAAATCATCTGCTTACAAAAGCAGTCAATCCTATTTTATGCAAACTTTTTCATTCAATGTCCTTATTTCTTAAGACAGTCTTCAAGTTTCTCAGGCAAGAGCTGTTCAGTTCAGTTGCTCAGTCATGTCCAGCTCTTTGTGACCCCATGGATTGCAGCATGCCAGGCTTCTCTGTCCATCAGCTCCCAGAGCTTGCGCAAACTCATGTCCATCCAGTCGGAGCTAAGCAGGAGACACACCTCCTCCCCAAGCAAGAGAAGCCACCTCAGCTCTACAAAATCGTGTGGAACCCAGTTGCTTCCAGGATCCCTAACCAAGATGGTAATAGAACTTCATGTGTTCAGAAACATAAAGAGTTGTCATGCAAGGTGGATTCCCAGCTCCTTAAAACAACTCCTGTTCAAGCCTCAGGCCAACCCCTCCCACCCACAGCAGGTTCCCAAAGCACAACAAAATCCAGAGGCGGCCATGCCTCTGCTCCTACCAATTTCATCTCCAGTCTTTGGAGGAGAAGGAACTGCAGTTGTCCCAAAGAAGGGATTTTTTTTTTTTTTTTTTTAAATCAAGAACTCTGCAGTTCAGTTTAAGCACAGAGCAAAAGGTTTAGACGTTTGGACTTCTAGAGAGAGCTGAGTTTCCTAGATGTGACCTATTTAAGCCAGGTCACTTTTATTAACTTTGCTGTAAAGCAGAAACTAACACAACATTGTAAAGCAATTATATGCCAATAAGAAATAATTTTAATAGGCAATTTAAAAATGTTCTTTCAAAGTCTGATTATATAGTATCAGTAAGTAAAATCACCCAATTATCTAAAAGGAAGAACGAGCGATATACGAAGTGAATGAATACCCATTAATTCATGCAGGGCACTCAGAATCAAACTGTTTGGTGGGAGGAACAATCATCACTTTCGATTTCTTTTCCTTTTTAAGTAACTTTCAGAGAATAATCTATTTTAAATGAAATAGCCACACGTAAAGCCGCCTCTAGGTGGACTTCAAAGAAAATGATATCTCTTTTAAACACACACACACACCTTACACCCACAACAACAACTCGTGGCGAAGTTAGAGGGGGTCTCATAATCACAGACAGATCAGGAAGCTGCTAGAAACAATTAAGCAGGGTTTCAAAATGACTGGTACAGGATGTGCCCATAGAAAGAAATGCGCGCGCTGGTGGAGCTGCCAAGTTGCTACTGTGAAGTACCCTGAACTTTTAAAGGGTGGCCTGGGGTTACTCTGACCGCTCTCCCCCTATTTGGTCGACTTACAAACACACTAGCCCTAGAGATATTNACTGAACTGAACTGAACTGATTACCTTCACTTTACAGATGAGGAAGCAGAAACTCTAAGTAACTCACCAAAGGGCACACAATTGGTAGGAGGAGGAGCCAGGATCCAACCCCACCTATCTGGCCCCAGGGTCTGACTCTAACCATTCCCCCATACAGCCTCCCCTATCAGAGCTGGCTCTGGGCCAGTGTCTGGGTCAAATTCCAACCCAGCTACTTCCTTGTGAACCACGTGACTCCCTAGTAACAACCCAAGTGACTCCAGGCACATTTTACACACTTGGTTTTCCCATCTGTAACATGGAGCCAATCACAGCAACCACATCAAAGATGGTGGTGAAAACTCACCGAGCGATGCATGGAGAGAGCCCAGCACTGAACGTGCATGTGGTGAGAGGCACTGAATGGTAACTATTATACACCCTCAAGGCTCACATTCACAGCTCGCCACTTTCAGGGTGCCTCTCCCCTCCCCACTAAGCAGAAGAGTTCACCGCTCCCAGGTTCATTGTTGCCATCTTTGCTCATCTCTCTACTCTAGCAATAACCTCATGGCACTCTTTTCTCTTTCAAAGCACTTAATTGAGGTATGAGCGACACACAAAAAGTTGTCCATATTCAATCTACACAACTTGATGGCTTTGATGATAAGTATGCACCCGCGAATCCACCACCACAATCTAGGCCATAAACTATCCATCACTTTTAAAAGCTTCCTCCTGCCTTCTTTATTTACTTACTTTTGTGTGTCTGTTAAGAACATAAGATCTACTCTCTTAGCAAATGTTCAGTTACTTCACATAGTACTGCTAATTTTATACACTCTGCTGGAGTGGATTTCTAGAACTTACTCATCTGGCACAAGTGAAACCAACACCTGCTGGGTTCAAGCTCCCCGGGTAACCATGTCCTACTCTTCAGATGCTTAGGAGTCCATGAGATTCCTCATGTTGTTGGGAAAATTACATAGTATTTGTTCTTTCATGGCATCTTGTTGATTGCCCAAATACCTGCCTGTTGGCTAAAACCATGAGCCCTTGCCAGTGCGTGGTTGCACCCTGATAACTGTGTGCTAAACACGGTCATCTCTGTATAGAGCTGGAAGTAAGATATAGGAATCATCTAGACCAGCGCTATCCAAGAGAAAATAAAACGTGAACCAGATACAGACATACAAGGCCACAGTTCAGTTCAGTCACTCAGTCATGTCCGACTCTTTGTGACCCCATGGCCTGCAGCATGCCAGGCTTCCCTGTCCATCATCAACTCCCGAAGCGTGCTCAAACTCATGTCCATCGAAGCCCACAAAGGTAACTTAAAATTTTCTTGTAGCCACAATCATGTAAAAGTACAAAGAAGCAGGTGAAATCAATTTTTATATTTCACTTAAACCAATATATCCAAAATATAGTCATTTCAACATGTAATCATTATAAAAACATTTTAGTGAGACATCCTAAATTCTCTCTTTTTTCATACTGGCTTCAAAATCCAGTGGGTATGTAACACGTACAGTTCATCTCAATTCAGCTACATGCCTGTGGTGGCCACTGTATTGGACAGCGGGCTGCACAGGGCAGACAGGCCCTCTTATTCTACAGATGAAAAGACGGAGGCTAGAGAAGCCAGACACCCATTCTGTTTCACTATTTCAAGCTCTTGAAATTTACTTCTTTCTTCTTCCCCATCCACTCCCAGAAAAGATCAGAGATCTCAATCATTTCCAGCTGAGTGGATTAGTTTCATGAATTTAAGCCTTTTCCCTCTGTTAAGTGGATTTCAGACATCAGCTGCATGAGACAGAAGAGACACACTTGGCTAGTGACAAGAGGCTGGGAGACTCTAGGCTTTATCACCCTTTCTCTTCCCCACCAAAATCACACCCTCTGGTCTACATCCAGGCTACAGTGTGTGTGTGTGTGCTGAGTGGCCCACTCTAGAGTGGGCCAAGGGCCAAATTCAACCCAGAGATACATTCTGTTTGGGTTGAAAAGTAAGGAAGTTTCATGTAAAAACCCAGACTGCCAGTTTCTCTTTAGAAAGGTCAGGTAACACAATCCCACACGGCTACAGCTGAGTAGCAGCTGTTCCCCTTCAATAAGACACTGGCTTCCCAACTGGCCCCAGTCCCCGCCCTGCCCTAGTGCCAGGCCAAGAGTCAGCTGCCATTTGTCACTCACTCGGGTGATATTTATCTCCCTCCAGCCCTTGGCACTTGGCCACTGACACAATCCACCTGGCCCCTCAAGTCACTTGAATTTGCAGGCCCTGCTGTGTAACACGGTAACTAACACTTGCCTTTTGGAGTCTGAAATGATATATGCTGACAACGTCATCAACTGAGCCAATTCAATGAAACTTGTGATCAGTATAAACAAAAATCAGTCAAAATGATTGCGTCTGCCAGAACTTGGCAGAAAGCAGGTATGATGCCCTCTTCTGTCACACTGCCGTTACCTCTCTGTCATCCTGTCTCCTGGACTGTCACACCACACTCCACTCCCTCACCAGAAGCAGCTATGTCCTTCATGTCTCTCCCTGGGGGTACTGTTGAGTATCTGGGAATGCCAGCTCTTTCCCTTTATCCTGGGGGCCCAGGTAACAGGGTTGTACTTCATGGACCCCGAGGGGCAGCTGACTTGGGCCAGGATCCCCGACAGTCAGAGCAGAGAGGCTTACTTGAAATCCTCCGGGTCAGGCTGTATGTAGACTTAGATGTGTCTGAGGATGAGCATCTCCGATCTGGGGAGTTGGTCCGTGGGGTCAGCGGGACGTCACTGGCTGTGTGCACAGAGTCCCCGTCCTTGTCACTGCTCCGGCTGGCCAACCTGTAGGAGGGGAGAGGTCTCAAGGACTATCAGAGAATCCCCAGGGACTGGCACCTCTGTCCCGTGGAGGGACAGACCAAGGATGAATTTGCTCTCAGGCCCAGTCTATGCAACTCGGAATAATGCAAATTTGAAATAAATTCTCAGTAGCCCTTAATTCTCAATAATGACTTGCTTTCTGCACAAAATGTGATGTGAAGTAAGTGAATATTTCCCAATTAGAACAATCTGCCAAGAATTTGCATAATTTCAAAGCTGAGGCTGGGGCTGGGGAAGGGCTATGTAAACTTATTCAGGATATTGCCACATGGGCACCACCTAACTAAACCAAGATCAGTTCAGTCGCTCAGTCATGTCTGACTCTTTGTGACCCCATGGAATGCAGCACACCAGGCTCCCTGTCCATCACCAACTCTTGGAATTCACTCAAACTCATGTCCATTGAGTTGGTGATGCCATCAAGATGGGACCTCTCAGTCTTCAGTCTGGAAGGAACCACGTGGCTGTTTAAATGCATTAGAACTTCTGCAAGTAGTTTTCAGTAAGAATTATCTTATTATTTCAACAGTCACTATGTCTGTAACATCTTGAAAAAATATCCTGTAACAATGTCATTCAAAGGTTCTTGGGACTTTCCTGGTGGTCCAGCAGCTAAGACACTGAGCTACAAAATGGCCCTGAGAATCAATGATTTAAGAACAACAGTTCGGTGCATACAAACACCAGTAAATAGCAGCATCCAGAACTCAATGTTCTCCTAATAAAGATTAGAAATGCTGGAAAAATAGAAAGTACACTCTTTGTGAGTTGGGGTACAAAGTAGTACTTAAGGGCTGGCTCAAGGCAAGTCCTTCTCTCTCCCTCCATCTCCCTGTCTGTAAAATGGGACTCATAATAGTACCTGCCTTACATGGTTACTTTGAAGATTGAGCTAACATATATAAAATGACTAGAACAGTGTTTGGTATGTTCTAGGTAGATGCTCAATACATTTTAGCTGATGCTAGCAATATTATAGCAGAGGTGGCTTTAAGAGCCCCCAGTACTCACACAGCTAGTGAGGATGCTGGGAGTGGGGGTAAAGGGAGGGGAGAGCCTGTGAGATGATGTTGTTGATAACAAGCCCCGCAGCCATCACAGCCACAGACCAATACCTTCCAAAACTGCATCCCCCAAGTTGACATTTAAACCTGCGGAGAAACCAATCTCGAAAAATGCAACTTTCAAGTTCTGGGAGGTCAGATGCATCCTGTGCATGACATGAAACGGATCTGGTGTTCTTCCAAAGCTAGGGTCACAGCTGGGACAAGCAGCATGTTTCAGGGGCAATGCCCAGTGCCTCCCACTCCTGGTCAAGAATAGGAGAGCGTAGCAGGTGAAACATGGGGCCAGCGGGGGGATGGGAGGGAGCCGGGATCACACTAGACCAATCTTTCTCTCCCATAAAGGAAAGCAGCTGCATCTCCCCAGGAAGGCGGCAAAAACGTGTGACGGCCACTGGGGCCCTCCACCTGCATGGCCTGTTTCCCGGCTGTCACAGCTCACGGCGGCCGCCGCCTCCAGCTGCGAACTCCCATCAGTCTTCAAGGGTCAGCTTAAATGCCATCGCTTCCTGAAGCCTTGGCTGCCTCCTCCTAGACACAGTACCAGGGTATACCTGGGCCACCCCTGCCTCCTCTGCCACCACCAAACCCAGGCCCTCTGTCCCTTCTACCGGGAATGCTCGCCCTGCCCCATCACCTGTCTCGTTCCTCCTTATCATTCAGGTCTCAGCTGCAACAGCACCTCCTCAGAGAGGACCCACCAGTCTAGTCACCTCCTCCCAGCCCGTCTCCCCTTACCCCTGCACCATTTTTTTGTCCCCCTCCAGCACATACCTCTTTCAGTGAGGCCTGCCTGCTTCTCCTCTGCATCTGACACTAAGCCAGAGGCCCCTGCGGGCAGAGGCAGTGTCCTCGTTCACCACTGCCCTCCTAGCACAGCATCCGGCACGTGTGGGGTGTTCCCATTTATTTTTTCAGTGAATGAATGAATACACATTTCTGGTGGCTTTTATCCGACTTATCTTGAGTCACAATCACCAGAGGGCATGCCTTTTCGCCCCTCCCATAACAGCCTACAAATCTTAATGTTGGCATCTGCTTTATTAGGATCAAAGGTGGCAGCAGGCACTGTGCTAAATGCTCTATCTGAACCGTCATTTCAGGCTTGAAACAATCCAGGAGTGAGTTGTGAGGAACCACCCCTACCCCTTTCACAGACAAGGAAACGGAGCCCTGGCCAGGTGGCTGGAGGGAAGGAGAATGGATCTGCACCAGTGAATGGCAGCACCCCAGTGGAGCCCAGCAGCACCAGACTCCAGACTACCTGCCCCACACTACCGAGCTGGGCATCCCCCAGGTGGCCTGGATGAACCCTGCACATAGTAGGTGCTCAACACATGCTTCTTGGACAAAGAAATAACCTAATTCCCTCTTCAGTGGGGGTCTTTCCGGCACTGCCACAGAGAGCCCGTCGGATGGCACCATATGGTGAGTTGGTTTTCCTGACTCTCATCAGCCCAGTCCAGCCCAGGAAAGCTGCAGGTCCCATATAACAAAAGTATACGTGATGATTAATGGTGTCTCCCCTCCGATCACACAGGCAAAGATCCAGCTCACCTGCCGCATGCCACCCCACAGAGAGGCACATTCTGTGGTTCCAGGCTCAAATGGCACAGTGGGAATGGCACTGCAAAGCCTGTATGCTTGACATTTCTGCTCCCTGCCTGTTTGATAACAGGCAACTGCCCGCTTGGTAAATAAATCTGGGGAAAGCACAAGCTGTAAATTCTCTTTCTGGAGGATTTAACCTGCCTCCTCTTTACAGATTTCTCTTAACATTTGGTATGATGTTGACTATCAAAAATGTCCTCAGTGCTATCCAGGATTCAAGGAAGACCTGGGTCACCTTGGGAAGCACACAGGTCAGGTACAGCTGTTCAGACGGTGCACTGCACAAGTCTAGGTGGTCTCACTCAGCATGACCACCATGTGAAGGATGCCCCCTGAAGCTATGTGGTGAGTTGGCTGCTGGAAGTTTCCAGCTCACTTCTCTGCTTGTAGCATAACCAAAATAAGTGTCTTCCCTGAGGATGCCATCCCAGGAAGAAGCCCCTGCTTGCACCAAGGGTCAGCGACCTGAGCAAAACGCAACTGTCCTCCAGCTTAGTAGCCATACATCTGTACCACTCAACGTCTGAGGCAAACAGGCTGTGATTTTCAGTGTCTATCAGGGGTCTCCTCTGGTTCAGAAGAAAATCCAAGTTCCTTAATCTGGCATTTGAGACCCCACACAACCTGAACTTGCAGGCTCATTTTGTCTGATTCCCCCAACTCTTCCAAGATGCAGTGTCCCCTCTGTGGTGTTTGTCTACCCTGGATCCAGTCACAGCATCCGAACTGTTTATTACCCAGGTCAGCAAACTTGGGGCCCACTGCCTGATTTTGTAGAAGTGTTATTGAAGCATAGCCACACCCATTCACTAGTGAATTGCCTATGGTTGCTTTCACACTACAAGGATGGAAGTGAGTGGCTGCAACAAAAACTAGTCCATGAGGCTAAAATATTTACTCTCTGGCCCTTTATAGGAAAAGTCTGCCAACTCCTGTTCAACTAGCTTAGTTCATGTGCTTCAGGAGGAATAACCCTTGCCCTGGTTTCAGGTCAGGAAACCCAGACATTATCCCAGTGCTTTTTCCTCCAAGCAAAAGAGACTGGATCAAGTGATTGGCATGTGGCCCAAACCAGAGCAATGAGAGCCTTTCCTGACATTTTGCTGCTGTCACACATAATGCAAAGAAAAAAGAAGGCTTAAGAATGAGGCCAATACAGAGAAACAGAAAGAAAGAGAGAGCGAGCGAGCACATACAGGCACATCCATGACACCATCTGAGCCCCTGGATCCAGTCATGCCTGAAGCCATTTCCCCAGAACTTTTCCATAACAAAATTCTACGCAGAACTGTCATATGTGTGTGCAGGATGAGACTACACAACTAATTTATTTACCTGCTTTATCTCCTATAGTGAAGTGAAAGAAAGTGAAAGTCACTCTGTCATGTCCAACTCTTTGCAATCCCATGGACTGTACAGTCCGTGGAATTCCCCAGGCCAGCATACTAGAGTGGGCAGCTGTTCCCTTCTCCGGAGGATCTTCCCAACCCAGGGACTGAACCCAGGTCTCCCACATTACAAGTGTATTCTTTATCAGCTGAGCCACAAGGGAAGTCCAAGAATACTGGAGTGGGTAACCTATCCCTTCTCCAGCAGATCTTCACGACCCAGGAATTGAACTGGGGTCTCCTGCACTGCAGGAGGATTCTTTACCAGCTGAGCTACCAGGGAGGCCCTTATCTTCTATACCAGACATTAAATCCCCTGAGCATGGGAACAAGACTCCATCTAGTCTTGTGCCTCCCATAGTGCCTGGTACATAGGGCAACCTCAAGCAATAACTACCAAAAAAACTGAGCTTAACTTCCCCACAGCATAATTGACACTTTCAGGACTCAATTTCTGCCTTCAGGTTAATCAGCTGGGCAATAACTATTTTTTGGAATGAAAAAAGACAGATAATCACCGTGCCATCACAGAGCTGGAATTCTTCTGAGCATGGCTTTAAAGACACCGGATGGGCTGAGCCCACCTCTGTAAGGTCGGACCCAGGGGCCATGATGGGCTGCCCCCTCCCTCTCCCGCTGGGGGGTGGCGGGGGTGGGGGAAAGTCCCTAGGGAGGGAGCCTCCCAGATCCCGGGGACCAGTAGCAGCACAGTTCGCCAGCTAAAGCCGCCCCACCCCAGACACGAAGAAGGACCTATCAGCCCGCGACCCCTCACCCAGCAACCTATCCAAACCCCCATCCATCAACCTGCCCATCCCTCACAATGTGCATGTATAAACAAACTTCTAACACAGTCCGGGCACGTGGACTTCCTCGACCTGCCCCCTTCAGGTCTGGGAACCCCGCCCGGGAGCGCTTCACCATTAAAGCCTGCGAGACACTCTTTTGGGGTCCTGGTTGTCTTTTACCTAACAACCTCCATCACTAAAAAATGGGAACAATCCCTTCATTAACGAGCTGGTTTCACCAAACATCTCAACTCTGTGCACAAGTGCAGGATTCAGGCTACAACCTGTGAGTCAGAGAAGGTTCCTTCACGTAGTCGTTACATCAATTTAAAGAATCTCTCAATGACTTAATGATGATAGAGATGAATACTTACTACTATGCTAAGCATGTTACATGCATATGTCACTATTATTAATAGCAACCCTATAAAATAAGTTCTATTACTTCCCCTACTTTACAGATGAGGAAACCCAGACCAAAATAGGGTAAAAAGAATCACTTACGTTTATGATTGCCAATAAGATATTTTCCCATAAACTAATTCATGCAATCATCACAACAACTCTATAAGATAAATGCTACTTTATTTTATCATCCCCATTTGACAGATGGGAAATCAAGGCACAGAGAGATCAAGCAAATTGCCTGCGGTCACAGACTGGAAAAAAGGAGAAGTAGGATTTGAACTCACAGATTATGACCCAGAGCCAATCTGCTATGAAAATATTTGATACTTGCTTCTCAGAAAAAAATTAGAGGATTGAGGCATGACCCCCAAGGAAAAGATGGGGTGCCAGAGGCTTCTGGAATCTTAGCCCAAGGATTTACCTGAGACAGCACAGGATCCCCAGTGAGGCTCCAGCTGTGGGCCCTCACACCATCTTCCTGCCTCCCTAGGCATCCTTCTCTACATCATGGGAAGCTGTACTGGACGATTCCCAGGCCCTGGCCCTCTAGATTCAACCCAGACTCTGGCCACGCTCCCCTCCCAGCCACAGAGAGGTGGCCCAGACACGTGGCTGAAAAGCTTCAAAACTGCATTCCCAAAATATCTGAGCGACTGGCAGATGGAGATGTTGTATGCAGGCGCGGGAGGAGAACGAATTGGAAATAAAACGAAAGATGCCAGAGAGAGCATAAACAGCGTTGGAGGACACGGTGGAACCTGGAGGTGTGTTCTGCTTCCCTGTTCCTGAAGTTCTTGCTCAGATCAGCAAAGAGGCTCTTGTCTGCTCATGCCATCCACACCAAATACTCACTGAGTGTTCAGCATGGGCCAGGTGCTAGGATGGTTCGTCATACTGACTTGGATGGAAAACCTTTAGGATCTGGACATCCCTTGAAGAACAGAGATGCTCACAGATCTCTTTTTCCACTTGGAACGACACTCAACATGATTAAAAGCGCCCACATGCTTAGCATTACACTGTTCGTATCTCAGAAGGCCGGTTGTGAAAACCAGCTGAACCAAAGCCCCACCCCAAGCTGGTCTCACCAGCTTGCCAAACGCAATGAGGCACCAGTATAAGCCATCAGCAACTAAGAGGCCATGGAAACTCAGCCTTTCCCCCCTCCATACTCCTAGTTGTCCCAGACCCCTCGCAGAAACAGAGAAAAGAAAGGTCTTAAGGTGGCTTTCCAGGAAGTTTGGAGCAGTCTTACTTACAGCCAGGGAGGAGTCTGGGCAGGGAAAGGTCCCAGAATCTCAACTTCATCCTCACTCGACTGGCAGCAGCTGGACTCACAGCACTTCTGACAGCAGTGGCGGCAAGTCCATCTGCAGAGCAGCAGGTCGGAGAGTCTAGAAAGCAAACCCTGAGCCCATGGGGGCGGTGGGCAGAGGAAGGGGAGGAAGAAGAGGAACAACACCCACAGTTACAAGCAGCCGATCCCTGGTGAGAAATAACGACATTCAGGAGGTCTGTCTCCACGGCTGATCTCTTAGAACAAACTGTTTTCCATTCCTATTTACCAACTGCAGGTACAAAGATGGCAAACACCAACCGGCTCGAGCCATTAATAGCAAGCAAAACGTTTGCAGGTATTTTCCTTTGTATATGAGTGTCTTTCTTGACATGTGGGTGGTTTATTCAACATCGTGAGGGCTATGCAATATGTTCGCAAAACACAATGATTATTACTCTGTCTTCTTGAAAGCAAAGCACAAATTTTTTTTAAAAAATAATTTCATGACACTAAAGTAACCAGAGATAATCAAATGGAATAAGTAGAGAGTGGGAAGGGAAACCTAGTCTCATTAACTAGTATCTTTTCACTGGGATCTCCCTTCCCTAGAATGGCATCGAAACCGAGCTGTTATCAACACCCGGTTGTTGTTTAATATTCAGCATCCCCACAGCCCCACAAAAGGCTCCAAAATGAAAAGCAAGCATTTCTTGATTAGAAGCCAGACCAAACAAATCACCAAATTCACTCACCTCGTTTAAAGGTTCCAACTGCCCTTTTAGACATCCACGTGAAGTCAAGGGGCACAGGGGGCGAGGGATAACACAGAGAGAGACAAGACCAGTTTAGCAATATTCCTGCAACTCAAAAAAAGAAAAAAAAAAAAAAAGCCTTGCTTCTTTCCACTTACCATCCTGGGAAGGGAGCTGACCTCCTAACAAGGTGCTGCTACCTTCAGGGCTGCTGGTAGCCTCCTGGCTAACCAACACCGAATAAATGGGAAACTTTAGCATTTCGATTTGATTTGCACCGTATGCTGTTATGAATCAGAGCGGGTGGATAGATAGTCATGCTATCCAATGCAGCCACACTTCAGGAGAGGAGCAAACCTTCCTATACAGAAATAGCCATGAAGCCAACCCAGAAGGACATGATTAGCTAACTTGCAGGCAGGCACAGCATGGATGTCACTTGGCTCCCCCGCCCTCCCAGAGGCCCTACCTTCCAATTCTGCTCCAATGGTGGGGAGCTTCATATGACCACCCACAAATAGAGGGAGCGGAAAAGAAAGCCATAGTCTGGTCCGCGGGAAGAAGGGAGGGGCTCCCTTCCATCTTCAGCCCCACCCCCACCCGAGCCTCTTCTCACAGGTTCCCAAGGCACAGTCTCCTCCCACCCCCTTTCTGGGAAGGGTCTTCACAGTTTTCCAAAAGGCCAAGTAAACCAGATAGGTTAGGAGGAGTCTCCCATGGAACTCAGAACTTTGAGTCAAGGAGAAAGCTAATCATCATTCTCAATTCTTTTGCAAGGTGAAGAAGGTCTTAACTTGGTACCCACTATATGTAACATCTTTTTAACAGCTGCAAATCCCACCCCTGCCTTCCTTTTTAAACAGACAGCAGATCCCAGCTCAGAGCCTTGCAGACAGACTAGCTAGCTAGAATCCAAGAATGTGGCATTATTCTCATTGCATTTTTCCTGTTGCCTTCAGTTTCTATCAGGTGACCCTGGTTTTCTATTATGGTAGTGACATCATGTTTCCTTTTCATATTAAAGTTAAAATCAAGCACAAGTCCATTTATAGAAAAGAAATTAAGTAAATAACATCACAGATGGTACATAGCTCGTGAAAAACTCAAAATCCTTGAAGTGATAAGGGATTTACTACGGTTTGGGGGGGGGGAGTCTTGGACACCAATCACAAGCTGCAGGGGGAAGGACAAAACTGAGAAAAGAGGTGCTCGTCCTGGCCTCCTCAGTGGCCAGTCATGTGACTCAGGCAAGCTGGGAGTCTGAGCCCCAGCTACCTCTTTCCTTTAATGGAAGGGCTACGCTAGGACACTATGAAAAGGCTCTGTGCTGCCTAGTATCTGCATGCTTTCCGTGGCTTATGAGAACCAGACAGTTTGTCAAGTCCAGTTGGATCCTGCCAGGCAGCGGGGACTGTCCTGGCCGACAAAGCAGTGAGGCGAAGAAAGCAGCAAACAGCTAGGCCCTCATGGGGCTTACACGCGAAAGTACTTTAACATGCTTAAAGTAAAGTGCAGGGTTAAAGGGATGCTTTTTCACAACGACCCAGGCTCGCAGGAAGGCATTTCTTGGGTATATAGTGATCAAAAGAGAACCATTTCCAAAACCATGATGGGCAGAGGCAAGGCTACCTCAGGGGTCTCGCCTAGGTGCAAGGTGAGTGTTAGGGGGCAGAGAAACCGAGAAAGACGAAGAGGAAAGGGGAGATATGCTGAGGCTCCTAAGCGTGCTGAGTCTTTGGGCCTCTGGCTCACGTGTTTGACCCAATGGAGAAGAACTGATTCAAGCCAGAAAAAAGAAAAAGGAGGAAGCAAAGTCCAGATATTCTAGAACGGGGAGTGCAAACTATGACCCAAATTCAGCCTAGAGCCTGTTTTTCTATGGCCCTCCAGCTAAGAAGCATTTGTACATTTTTAATTGGTTGAAAAAACTTTAAAGACGAATACTTCTTGACTCATACAAAGTACATGAAATTCAGTTTCAGTGTCCACAAATAAAGTTTTATTTAAACATAGCCATGCCCATTCATTTACCAGTGTCTCTGTGTAGTGCCATAATCAAGAAGTGAAGTGTTGTGACACAGACCACTCAGCCCTCAAAGAAAAACAAACATTTACTATGTAAGCCTTTACAGAAAAAGTTAAACACCTTGTTCTAGAAGAAAAGTCAACATCACCAGGCCATCCTCATACCAGATGCTTAACAAATCCCTCACCAATCCCCATCTCACCCCGGCTAGGCCTCACCACAACCTCTAAGCCCCTGAGTGGCTGTGGGCAAGTCACTTCATTACTCATTACTCTTCATTACTGTGCCAAAGACAGTCATTAAGAACCGTAGAAGCCCGTTGTAACGTGGTTCGTGTCTCAGTGCGTGGTCCCTGATGGGCAGGGACCATGCTGCTTTCTCAGCTGTGTTCCCAGTNCCGGCTAGGCCTCACCACAACCTCTAAGCCCCTGAGTGGCTGTGGGCAAGTCACTTCATTACTCATTACTCTTCATTACTGTGCCAAAGACAGTCATTAAGAACCGTAGAAGCCCGTTGTAACGTGGTTCGTGTCTCAGTGCGTGGTCCCTGATGGGCAGGGACCATGCTGCTTTCTCAGCTGTGTTCCCAGTGCCCACACATATTACATGCCACCCGAGTGTTTGCTGAACGTTGTCAGTGGCCACTCCCCCCAACAACATCCCCACAGTAGGTGAACAGTAAATGTGACCTTCATTGAACTTGAAAAAATGACCTAAGTATTCCATGAAAGAGAAGTCAATGGAGCAAATCTAAGCCAGGAGAGGGATGGGGTGGCTATGGGAGGAGGACAGGTCAGAGTTCCTGGCAAGTGGAAAAGACGAAGGACAGGAGGAGGAGAGTGTGTGAGCCAAAGGGGTAGGAGGTACCAGAAGCCCCTCCAGTGGTGGGCGAGGGTGGAAGCGAGCCCAGAGGCACCCGTCTGCCTCTAGGGAGGCAGAATGTAGGAGCTCGTCGGTATCACTGCCAGGGGCAAAGGACCCAGTGCCAGAAACAAGCAGCTCAGCGGGTCTGACCGCATGACCTTGGCGCGGACCCGTCGCCGCTTCCCCCTCCTACAGAGGAGACAGGTCTCTTAGTCAAGCATGCCCTCCTCAAGAAAAGGTGCCTGGAAATTATTTCAGCCTACGGATTCTTGTGGGGTGTCCCCAAGATGAAGGGAGCGAGGGTCCACAACTCCCAAGGCAATGGCCCAAAGTAATCGGCTGTCCCCCAACACCACCAGCGCGCCTCCAGGGTGTCCCCCACCCCTCAGCACCCAGTGCCCGGGAGAGACGATGTCCTTGTCCCTCCTGGCCGGAACAGCTGCCTCTGGCTCGCTCCGCCGGCCAATTAGCCAGAGCCGTCACCAAGGCAACGACAGCTGGCGGGCCGGGCGGCTGGCGCACCCCGGGCCGCCCTCCCCGCGGCCCCTCCCCTGGGGTGGGGTGCCCGAGGGACGGGGTGGGGGAAGGGGGGAAGAAAAGTCCGCCCCACCCCCATTCTTTCCCCAGGAGGCGAGGGCGCGCGTGCAGAGAGTCCACTTGGGGCCTTTCATCCCGGGGTGTGGGGGGTCCCCAGCCTCTCCTCCTGGGGCGCACCCCCGCTGCTGCACAGGTTGCCTTGCGCTCAGGCACCCTTTTTCTCGAGGCNGGAGGGAAGATTGTGATCAATGTGTTCTTTGCACATAGCCAGGGCATTGGCAGATGGATGCCTCAGGGGCCAGAGAGTGAGGTGGGGAGGCCCTCCCCACTTGTTGGTTTCACAGTCAGAAGACCTACCATCCCGAAGGTAAAAGGGGCTCTGCCTGGAGATACTATCTACATAACTAGCCTCAGGTGGTTATTGATGTGCCAGGCTACTTGATAGAATTTCTTGTAGACAGCCTTCTCAATCTTAACCCAAAGGATTGGAAAGCTTAGCGATCATAAGGGATTCGTAATGAGGTTGTCAGGGAAGAAACAGGGGCACTTTTTGTGCAATGTTAACGGCCAGCTGTTTTTATATTCCTTTCAATTTGTGCCTTATTGTCCCGTTCTTTAGATGGGAAGAGATTTGTTAACTAAGTTAGGGTCATTCTGTTTCTCAAGGGGCAAGGGAACCACCCTTATTGCCAAATGGCTCTAACAGAAAGCAGAAAGCAACAGACTGAATCTGAAGTTGAGATAGAAGCCTTAGTAGACCCTGGAGTGTGGCGTATCGAGGATCCAGGCCTGGCGGAAGATATCTAGCCAGTGGTTATTAAACAAGATCCTCAAGAAATGGCTGCTGTTCACTGTAGGGGGACATCAGTCTCAGATTCCCAGGTCTGAAATTGGAAAGAGAAATCACCATGTTGACCAAGAACCAAAGAAAGCAGCGTGCTCACCAACAGATAAAATAAAAGCAGTTTTACACGTCCCAGGCTTGATAGAGGAAACACCACAACCCTGTTAAATGAAGGAGGAAGACTGGGCTAAAAATAGGGGGTTAATAAGTCAAAAGATACGGTATACGTTAGATGAAAAGATTACGATCCCACAAATTCTGTGATGAAAAGTAATCAAGGCTTTACCTGAAACCATCCATGATGGATGTGAAGCTCTTTGGAATTTACTGCAAAGACAGAATATTGTGCTTTTATTCCAGATAACTCTGCTAATGTATCTCAACTACTGAGTCACATTGCACAAAAAATAGAGGCTGTAAATGACCCTCTCCCAGATTCAGGAACTATTTTGCAAAAATGGTTCAAGTCCCTAAGATCATAGCTAAAATTTTGAAGGAAATATGATGTCTCTGTGTTTGCTTGTGTGTTCATATGTGTCTATGTGTGTGTTATAGACATATAGTATTGCCAAAAGTTAATTCATAAAATGGCTCTATTTGATTGACTTAAAGGAAATTATGGGGAAACAGTGTCAGACTTTATTTTTTGGGGCTCCAAAATCACTGCAGATGGTGACTGCAGCCATGAAATTAAAAGACGCTTACTCCTTGGAATAAAAGTTATGACCAACCTAGACAGTATATTCAAAAGCAGAGACAATTCTTTGCTGACTAAGGTCCGTCTAGTCAAAGCTATGGTTTTTCCTGTGGTCATGTATGGATGTGAGAGCTGGACTGTAAAGAAGGCTGAGAGCTGAAGAATTGATGCTTTTGAACTGTGGTGTTGGAGAAGACTCTTGAGAGTCGCTTGGACTGCAAGGAGGTCCAACCAGTCCATTCTGAAGGAGATCAGCCCTGGGATTTCTTTGGAAGGAATGATGCTAAAGCTGAAGCTCCAGTACTTTGGCCACTTCATGCGAACAGTTGACTCATTGGAAAAGACTCTGATGCTGAGAGGGATTGGGGGCAGGAGGAGAAGGGGACGACCAAGGATGAGATGGCTGGATGGCATCACTGACTCGATGGACGTGAGTCTGAGTGATCTCCGGGAGTTAGTGATGGACAGGGAGGCCTTGCGTGCTGCGATTCATGGGGTCGCAAAGAGTCAGACACGACTGATCGACTGAACTAACTGAAAGGAAATTAAGCTCATATAAATATTCAGAAATACAAAATAATCTGGCCAGAATAGGTTGCAGGTTCAGGTTATCTGTAAAGTATTCAGGGTAGAACTGATACCTGGTCTTGAAGGTGGCTTAAACTTTTTGGTTGATTAATACAGACATGTCTTTAGAGTCATCATTGTTAAGTACAATACTTCTGTTGTACCTGGGTTCACTAGATCTAATTATATCTATCAAAAATTCGTCAGCAAGAGTGGTAACTCAACATGGGGAAAAAAAACTTTTAAGGAAAATCAGATGTGTGTTTTTAGTGGAAAAAAAAGGTGTGAGGAATGACAAAATACTGAAAAGAATTATGCATGATCAGGATTTTCTAAGACTGGATTACATTTAGTTGGGTAAATGGATTTTGTTGGGAATGGGCTAGAACAAGACTGGATTTGGATTCTCTCTCCAAAGTATTCTTGAAATGCTGCTTTCCACAACAGATTGTGTGAGTTTCTTGGCCTTTAATTGATTTGTATTTGCTTGTGAGATATTTTGTAACTTTGGTTAAGGAATAAGTGTTGTCTCACAGTGACCTATAGTCTTATTTGACGAGTTTTAAAACTTTTTGACAAACGTCTGGGATACCAACTTTTCTTTAATTTTAATTAAAGTTCTGATTTCCAGCTTTAGAGGGTCTCTGAAAGAGAAATGTCTAACACACACATATGTGGTATGTTATGTTAAGTATTATTGTAATGTAATGTAATGTAAATGGTTATTGTATCCAAGATTTTTGTTTTAATCAGTTACACTGTGTGTTGTGTGCTTAGTCGCTCGGTCTTGTCTGACTCTTCGTGACCCCATGGACTGTAGCCCACTAGACTCCTCTGGCCATAGGGATTCTCCAGGCAAGAATCCTGGAGAGGGTTTCCATGCCGTTCTCCAGGGTATCTTCCCAACCCAGGGATCGAACCCAGGTCTCTCACATTGCAGGCGGATTCTTTACAATTACACTGTAATCAGATATTTAACTATGCCTTTTAAGTCTTTTGTCATTTATAGATATTTTTGTACTCTGGTGCTGTTACAAAAAGTGTTTCATCACCCAGAAGATTCTTGAGAAGGCTAAGGAAGTGTTCACTGTAGCAAATACTGATTGCAGGACCGTGTTATGTTAGCGCTCATCCAGTCCTTGTCCTCTCCACCCATTTAACCTACAGATGTCTGTTCTCCCTCTCTTTCTTGCTTAACTGCACTCTGAAAATGATTGCCATCTAGCTACACTTGATGTGTCTCCTTCCAAGACAGCACTCCCTGACAGTCCTTTCCTCTGGGAGCATTCTTCATTCCAGAAAGAACCTTACAGGAGGATGACCTCTAAGACTACCAGAACCCGTCTTGGAATCACACAATGCTTCATGATCTCAGTGGTCCCAGGAGGAGAAGAATGTAAGACCACAGCAACTCCGATACTTATCTTCAGCCTTATTTTCCATCCTAAAATGCTAAGGCCTCTTTTAATGCCCCAGGAGGTGTGCCATGGTCTTGAAAGCATTAGCTTGCTGCGGTCCCCCTTTGCCTTGCAAAGTAATAACCCTACTCCTTTCTACTCCTCCAAAACTCATCTCCGTATTCATATGTGGCATCAGTGAACAGAGCCCGTTTTTTTTTTTTTTTTTTTTTTTTTGCAACACAGTGGCATCAGTTCCACATGACGATGCTGGCTATGTGGGGGTTCCAATCCATACAGATTAAAACAAGGAGCTGTCCTGAACTGGGGCCCCTAGGTCAGGTATCTGGAGATTTTTACTCACTGACAGCAGGGTCCACACCCCTATTCAGCCTTGAAGCAGTTACAGAAGATACCACCGTTGTCCTTCCGCTTCTCATAAGAACATGGGAGGAAAAATCTCTGAGGGGAGAACAAAGCAGGACGGGAGGAGACAGGGCACAATTTTTGAAAGAATGACATAGCCCAAGGACACAACATAAGGTGATGAGAAGCAAATGGGTTCAAGGTGGTGGACAAGCCAACCTCCACTAGACCTTGAGCCTCAGTACACGCTCACTGTAACACATCAGCAAGCTAAGTGACACACTCACACATGCTGTGACATTTCCAAGGCTGACCATCAGAGGTCAAAGCACGGTGGCCCAATTCCTGGAAATCTCTGCCCCTTTCCAAATAGTCAGAATAATCCTGCTCATTAACTTATGTAATCACCCAGCCTAAAAGCTAACCACACCACATTTTGAGGCCTCACTCGCCCTCTGCGACAGCCCACACACTTGTCTGTGGAATGTGTTTCTTTCTAAATAAATCTACTTCTCACCTATCACTTTGTCTCTCACTGAGTTCTTTCTGCAATGAGACATCAAGAACCTGAGCTTCATTAGGTCCTGAAACTGGGTGTTGTGATCTCAGTTGGAAGACTGGGTTTTGGCTGTGTTCCAGTCCCAGCCCCATGGGTTCAAGTCCTAGTCTGAGCTGAAAGTGAAGTGAAAGTGAAAGTTGCTCAGTCGTGTCCAACCCCATGGACTATAGCTTGCCAGGCTCCTCTGTCCATGGAATTCCCCAGGCCAGAATACTGGAGTGGGTAAGCTATTTCCTTTTCCAGGGGATTTTCCCAACCCAGAGAGCAAACCCTGGTCTCCCACATTACAGGCAGATTCTTTACCATCTGAGCCACCAGGGAAGCCCCCAGTCTGAGCTGATGGACGATGTCATTGGCAGGGCTCCCCAGGTGATGCTAGTGGTGAAGAACCCACCTGCCAGTGCAGGAGACATCAGAGACATGGGTTCAGTCCCTGGGTGGGGAAGATCTCCTGGAGGAGGGCATGGCAACCCAATCCAGCATGCCTGGAGAATCCCATAAACAGAGGAGCTTAGTGGCTGTAGTCCATAGGGTCTCGAAGAGTCGGACACGACTGAAATGACTTAGCACGCACACACACACAATGTCAGTAGGGACTGGGAATCTGGCTTTATCTGACCATTTGGCATTCCCTATCAATGGGTTACTGATTTCTGGTTGAAAAGAAACGGAAGATCCATTAAGGATTGAGTGCCCAGGGGCTAGTTAGGGACTTATTTGGCCATTCAGTGGTTAAGATTCCATACTTCCACTCCAGGGGGGTTGAGTTTGATCCCTGGTCAGGGAACTAAGAACCCACGTGGTGTGGACAAAGTTTTTTTGTTTTTTTTTTTTAAGGTTAAAATGTCAAAAGAATTTAGCGCCCATCAGGAGGAACAGCTTTTGATGTCTGGACCAGTGATTTTGGGTGTTTCTGTTGAAAGAATTCAGAACATGCCACTCCCCCCCCCCCCCCACCAATATGCTACTCTAGCAGACTGATTATTTTGAGTTCAGGCATTAGTATAACAGCAAGATGCAAGAAGGGCTCTGGGAACTTCCTTTTTCTTCCTGAAAGCAAGAAATAAACTTCCCATGGGANGTGTTTTGTAGGAAAAAATCCAAACCACCCCCCCCCCCCCCCCCCCCACCAATATGCTACTCTAGCAGACTGATTATTTTGAGTTCAGGCATTAGTATAACAGCAAGATGCAAGAAGGGCTCTGGGAACTTCCTTTTTCTTCCTGAAAGCAAGAAATAAACTTCCCATGGGAAAGTTTTCTTCCCTGTATTAGGAGGAAGAAACCTTTTATTCTCAGAGACAGAGTCAGATTTTTCTCAAAAGGTTTTTTTTCTGTGAGGAAAATCCACACCAACAGGTCTTTTGAAATAACTTATCTTCCTTGTCTCCCCCAGGTATTTCAATGGCTTTTCTGTTGTTGCTCCTCTGTTCAGCCTAGTAAATAACAAGTCTTTTGGTCTTCTTCTTCTTCTTTTTTTTTTTGGCAAAGATTCTCACATACAGGTAAATAAATTTTGTGTACTTTCCCCCTGTTAATCTGTCTTGTATGCCAGTTTCAGCTGGAGACCCTAGAAGGTGGAGGAAAATTCTATATCCACGATGGTTCTGGAAACAAGAATGGGCTAGCATAGGCAGGGATGCAACTGACTTCTGGGTCTGCAACTTAGAGATCCAAAGACCAGGCTGGGGCAGAAACTAGAATCCTTACCGTATCTGTCTCCCTGATTGCTGTCTGTGGTACCTCGCAGAGAGAAGATGGTAAACAATCTCTCCTTATCTTTTTCTTTCCGGGTGGATTGGCCAGAGAAAAGCATTTGTAAGGATTAGTTCTTTGGGTAGTTAACTTTTGTGAGCTTTGTTCCTTTTTTTTTGGCCATGCTGTACGGAAAGCAGGATCTTAGTTCCTTGACCATGGATGGAACCTGTGCCCCCGGGAGTGGAAGCTCTGAGTCCTAACCACTGTATTACAAGGAAATTCCCAGAACTCTTGCAAATTTTGTGTGGGGTACCCACTTGTTAACCCTTTCCCGCCCAGGGACAGCTATTTCCTCTTTGTTTCTTATTGTGAGCTGAGAGCTTGGCTTGGATTGGCTTTCTGTCTGCCGGGACGTGCCGGCATGTTTGGTCCTGAGTGTCAGACCCTCAGGTGAAAACCTTGAGAATATGCCGATGGCCACACACAAATGTATATTGCACCCCATTTGTGGCTAGGGTCCTACCGACCACTGGGCCCTGTTGCCAGTCTCTGAGGGAAATTGTCCAAGTCTTTCTCTCTTTTGGTCATCTTTGAGAGAGGGTCTGGATCTTGAAAGGGCTTCCCAGGTGGCACTAGTAGTAAAGAACCCACCTGCCAATGCAGGAAGCGTCAGAGATGTGGGTTTGATCCCTGGGTCGGGAAGACCCCCTGGAGGAGGGCCTGGCAATGCACTCCAGTATTCTTGCCTAGAGAATCCCCTGGACAGAGGAGCCTGGTGGGCTACAGTCCGTAGGTCCCAAAGAGCTGGACACGACTGAAGTGATTTAAGATACTTGCTGGATTTGAGAAGGTGCTATTTTTTGCACCCTTCGGGAAAACTTCATGCATTCATGTGAGGGCTTCCCTGGTGGCTCAGATGGGAAAGAATCTGCCTGAAATGTGGGAGACTTGGATCGGGAAGTTTCCCCGGAGAAAGGAATAACTACCCATTCCAGTATTCTGTCCTGGAGAATGCCATGGATTAAGAATCCTGGTGGGGTTACAGCCCATGGGGTCACAAAGAGTCAGACACGACCGAGCAACTAACACTTTCACTTCACTTCATGCCCCATGGTTTAGTCACAGGAGACTGACTGATTTTGAATCGCTTGAAATAAGTATGCTTTTGGTTTAAAAATAGTAGAAAAAAAATGAGTTCCGTACTGTTGGGAAATTTTACTGTTTGAGCTGAAACCAGATATTGAAAGTTTTTTTTTTTTTTTTTTTTTTTTTAAGGAAGTCTATGGCTTATTTGGTAGAGAAGGCAATGGCAACCCACTCAGGTACTCTTGCCTGGCAAATCCCATGGACGGAGGAGCCTGGCGGGCTACAGTCCATGGGGTTGCGAAGAGTCAGACACGACTGAGCGACTCCATTTTCACTTTTCACTTTCATGCATTGGAGAAGGAAATGGCAACTCACTCCAGTATTCTTGCCTGGAGAATCCCAGGGACACGGGGAGCCTGGTGGGCTGCCGTCTATGGGGTCGCACAGAGTCGGACACAACTGAAGCTACTTAGCAGCAGCAGCAGCAGCATGGCTTATTGGGGTCGCACAGAGTCGGACACAACTGAAGCTACTTAGCAGCAGCATGGCTTATTTGGCGGAGAAGGCAATAGCAACCCACTCAGGTACTCTTGCCTGGCAAATCCCATGGACGGAGGAGCCTGGTGGGCTGCAGTCCATGGGGTCGCGAAGAGTCAGACACGACTGAGCGACTTCACTTTCACTTTTCACTTTCATGCATTGGAGAAGGAAATGGCAACCCACTCCAGTGTTCTTGCCTGGAGAATCCCAGGGATGGGGAGCCTGGTGGGCTGCCGTCTCTGGGGTTGCACAGAATCAGACATGACTGAAGCAACTTAGAAGCAGCAGCAGCAGCTTGGCTTATTTGGAGAAATTGGCTTAATTGGAGATATAGTCAGAGTCTGATTGGAAGGATAATCAAGGCCTTCTCTCCTAAGCTAAAATGGAATTATATATCAGAGGGCTATTTGGAAACATACTGGCAAGCAAAAAAGTTTTAAAAGCCTTTTTTCAAGGGCTTCCCTTGTGGCTCAATGGTAAAGAATGGAGCAAGGGTGCTTTAATGATATTTCTGTGAATATATATAGGCTGTTAAACAAGGAATTTCTTTTGACAATGATAAAGATCAGAAAACCAAACGTACAGCAACTATTATCAAGGAAACAAGGAATTAGCAATAGTCATAAGGTCAGAAGACAATCTATATCTCAAGAAAGAGAGGCGTGACTAAGCAGTTTTGTCATAAGAAGAATGTTTACTGAAGGAAATCCACAAATGTGTTTTATCTCATAACCTCAGTCCTGGGAGCAGCGTGTCGCTCCACTTGTTCCCGTTATCAGGAACTGATAAGGAACAGAGGATTTATGAGAGACAGGAAACAGCACACGGGAATCCTCCCGTTAAACNGTTTCCAGATAGTGGTAAGTACCGCAGAGAACAATGAAGCAGAAAAGGGAACTGATGGGTGTGAAGCAAAGGGCTGTGGAGCTGCAGTTTTAAAGAGGGTAGTCAGGAAACCTCGCTGCATGACAGCTAAGCAGAGACCTGCAGGGGGCAAGGTGTGTAGGAAAGTATGATGAGGGAATATGTGAATGTGTTACTCTGCCGGGGCCTCCACAACAAAATCCCAGAGACTGGGGGTCTTAAGCAACAAACGTTTTGTTCTGAAGGTTCTGGACGTCCAAGATCATACTGTCAGCAGGTTGCTCCTAAGGCCTCTCTCTTTAGCTTGCAGATGGCCACCTTCCCACTGTGCCCTTGCGTGGTCCCCTCTCCATCCGTGTGTTTCTGTGTCCTCATCTTCTTTCCCTGTAAGGACACCGGTCAGATTGTATTAGGCCCCCTGCCCCCCACCCCGCATCTGATCTCACTTCACCTTCATTCTCTCTTTAAAGGTCCTCTCTCCAAACGGCAGACACATTCTGATATGCTGGGCGTTAGGAACTTCAACTCAGTTCGGTCATAACACTGAGGGAATGAATGGACCAGTCTACCGCTTTGCTTCTGGGTAGGAGAATAAAGACACATGAAGACTGCAGGAACGGGGGGGGACAAGGAACAAGCATCCACGTTAGGAGGAGAGCCAAGGATTTGACATGTGTTGTTTTTCAAATCCCTCTTGGCCAATTCAAAATGTGCTTTTTTCTGGCTCCGGCTCCTAACTATTTCCAGAAGTGGTTTTTATTAACTGCTGGCCTGCAGCAGGAAGTGGTAGAGGAAAACCCCGACCTTGGAACGAGAATAACTGGGTTCTGTATCCACTCTAGTGAGTGACCTTGAAAAAGCCACTTAACCCTCTCCTTTGCTTCATCTATGCAATGGGGATGAAAACCTGGCCCCTTCACAGAACTGCCAGAGAGGTGAAGTGAGGCAGTCGGAGGGCAGATGAGGGTGTGCAGCAATAACGCTTAGTAAACAGGGAAATGTAATACTAATAAAAGCAGAGGTATTACTGCGAGGCTTGCAGCGAAACCACTGCAGACAGCTCAGAGCTGGGGCCTCCTGGTCAGTTCAAGGGGAGTTTATTAAGCTGTAGTCCTTGTCCTGGTTGCTTCCACTTCGGTCCCCAGGGCAATTAGATAGCTGGGGGAGTGCAGGCCAGGGAAAAGAAAGGCTTATAAAATTGAAAAGAGAGGTTGACCCCATCTCAGGCCCAGAACTGGCCATTTCTGCCTCACCAAGAATTCTTCATCCATGTATATAAAGTTGTAGGTGTTTAATGTATACAGTGTGATGTGTTTGGAGACAAATATGTACCTTGAAACCATCGTCACTGTCAATGCCATAAACGTATTCATCACCTCCAAAAGTTCCTCCTGCCCCTTTGCTTTTTTCTCTTTAACGGTTAAGAGCACTTAACATAAGATCTATCCTCTCAGTGAATTTTGAAGTATATTATATAACTGTTAGTCATCAGCCCTATGTTGTACAGTAGATCTCCAGAACTTTACTTTGCATAACTGAAGCCCTGGCCTACCACCCACCGGGCCCTGGCAACCACCATTCTACTCTCTGCTTCGATGAATTTGAGTATGTGTAAGTCCACTTATGAATGAGCTCATGCTGTATTTGACTTTCTGTGGTCTGGCTTATTTCACTCAGCATAATATCCTCAAGCTTCATCCATGTTGTTATATGTGATAACCTTTCCTTCTTTTTTATAAGGCTAAATAGTAGTCCATCATACGTGTATACCACATTTTCTTTATCATCAAGGACTCTTGGTATCAAAAGTTGATAATAATGAGCACCCTCCTTGCTGCACTTAGTACTAAATTCTCCCCAGGCATCAATTCATGGAATCTGGACAATACCCCCTGAGTCTGGGGCTATTATTTACCTATTTTTTAGATGAAGAAACTGAGGCTCAATGGAGTTAAATAATTGCCCAGATCATGTGGCTATTTTTAAAAATTCTGTTTATTTTTGGTTGCGATGGATTTTAGTTGCCATGCTAGGGTCCAGCTGCCCTGCAACATGTGGAATCTTAGTTGCCCGATCAGAAATAAAACCCATGTCCCCCAGCCAGAAGATGGACTCCCAACAACTGGACCACCAGGGAAGTCCCTTATGATGCTGTCAAGAGGCAGAACTGAACCCAGATCAACTTCCACCTACATCCCATTACAATTACACAAAACATGCTGAAGATATTTAAGGCATCTCAATGCTGCTTGAATTCCAGCTCTGACACTTCCCAGCTGTGTGACTCTGGACAAGTCGTTTATCTTCCAGAGGACACCCTGCCCATCTGTCACCTCCAGGGCTGGCTAAATGCGAGTTGAGGGTTGTTCCTTAGCTTCTTGTAGCCTCAGTTCCTTTAGCTGTAAAATAAGGGTGATAACACCTCATATCCCCAGCGAAAAGCACCTAGCCCAGTACCCGGCAGCAATCATTTTGTGACAGCAACAATGGTGCATCCACACCAAATGGGGAGAAGGAAGAAGAGCAAAGAGAGAAACACAAACAGGAAGAATAAATTAAAAACTTTCACATCCAGCCTGTTTAGAACTTAGGATCAAAAAATAATGATCTCGGCTAAAGATGTGTCATTTTCCTTTGATTCAGTTCAGTTCAATCACTCAGTCGTGACCAACCCTTTGCAACCCCCATGGACTGCAGCGTGCCAGGCTTCCCTGTCTGTCACCAAATCCCAGAGCTTGCTCAGACTNAAATTAAAAACTTTCACATCCAGCCTGTTTAGAACTTAGGATCAAAAAATAATGATCTCGGCTAAAGATGTGTCATTTTCCTTTGATTCAGTTCAGTTCAATCACTCAGTCGTGACCAACCCTTTGCAACCCCCATGGACTGCAGCGTGCCAGGCTTCCCTGTCTGTCACCAAATCCCAGAGCTTGCTCAGACTCACCTGCATCTAGTTGGTGATGCCATTCAACCATCTCATCCTCTGTCATCCCCTTCTCCTCCTGCCTTGAAACTTTCCCAGCATCAGAGTCTTTTCAAATGAGTCAGTTCTTTGCATCAGGTATTCAAAGTATTGTAGTTTCAGCTTCAGCATCAGTCCTTACAATGAGTATTCAGGACTGAATTCCTTTATGATTGAATTGTTTAATCTCCTTGCAGTCCAAGGGACTCTCAAGAGTCTTGTCCAACACCAAAATTCAAAAGCNTGATGCCATTCAACCATCTCATCCTCTGTCATCCCCTTCTCCTCCTGCCTTCAAACTTTCCCAGCATCAGAGTCTTTTCAAATGAGTCAGTTCTTTGCATCAGGTAGCCAAAGTATTGTAGTTTCAGCTTCAGCATCAGTCCTTACAATGAGTATTCAGGACTGAATTCCTTTACGATTGAATTGTTTAATCTCCTTGCAGTCCAAGGGACTCTCAAGAGTCTTGTCCAACACCATAATTCAAAAACATCAACTCCTAGGAGCTCAGCTTTCTTTATACTCAATTCTCACATCCATACATGACTACTGGAAAAACCATAACTGAATAGATGGACCTTTGTCAGCAAAGTAATGTCTCTGCTTTTTATTGTGTTGTCTAGGTTGGTCATAGCCTTTCTTCCAAGGAGCGAGTGTCTTTTAATTTCATGGCTGCAGTCACCATCTTCAGTGATTTTGGAGCCCAAGAAAATAAAGTCTGTCACCCTATCCATTGTTTCCCCATCTATTTACCATGAAGTGATGGGACCCTATGCCATGATCTTAGATTTTTGAATGTTGAGTTTTAGGCCAGCTTTTTCACTCTCCTCTTTCACTTTCATCAAGAAGCTCTTTAGTTCCTCTTGCTTTTCACCATAAGGGTGATGTCATCTGCATATCTGAGGTGGTTGATATTTCTCCCAGCAATCTTGATTGCAGCTTGTGTTTCATCCAGCCTGGCATTTCACATGATGTACTCTGCATATAAATTAAATAAGCAGGGTGACAGTATATAGCCTTGACATACTCCTTTCCCAAATTGGAACCACTCCGTTGTTCCATGTCTGGTTCTAATTGGCGCTTCTTGACCTGCATACAGATTTCTCAGGAGGCAGGTCAGGTGGTCTGGTATTCTCATCTCTTGAAGAATTTTCCACAGTTTGTTGTGATCCACACAGTCAAGGCTTTGGCGTAGTCAATAAAGCAGAAGTAGATGCTTTTCTGGAACTTTCTTGCTTTTTCAATAATCCAATGGATGTTGGCAATTTGATCTCTGGTTCCGCTGCCTTTTCTAAATCCAGCTTGAATATCTGGAAGTTCTTGGTTCATGTGCTGTTGAAGCCTGGCTTGGAGAGCTTTGGAAGCCTGGCTGGTTCTGAGCATTATTTTGGTAGAGTATAAGATGAGTGCAATTGTGAGGTAGTTTGAACATTCTTTGCCATTGCCTTTTTTGAGGATTGGAATGAAAACTGACCTTTTCCAGTCCTGTGACCACTGCTGAGTTTTCCAAATTTGTTGGCATATTGAGTGCAGCACCTTCACAACATCATCTTTTAGGATTTGAAATAGCTCAGCTGGAATTCCATCACTTTCACTAGCTTTGTTTGTAGTGATGCTTAAAGGCCACTTGGTTTTGCATTCCAGATGTCTGGCTCTAGGTAAGTGATCATACCATCATGGTTATCTGGGTCATTAAGCTCTTTTTTGCACAATTCTTCTGTGTATTCTTGCTACCTCTTCTTAATATCTTCTGCTTCTGTTAGGTCCATATCATTTCTTTCCTTCATTGTGCCCATCTTTGCATGAAATGTTCCCTTGGTTTCTCTAATTCTCCTGAAGAGATCTCTAATCTTTCCCATTCTGTTGTGGGTATGACTGGTGATGGAAGTAAAGTCCGATGCTATAAAGAACAACATTGTAGAGGAACTTTGAACGTTAGGTCCATGAATCAAGGTAAACAGGAGATGGCAAGAGTGAACATCAACATTTCAGGAATCACTGAACTAAAATGGACTGGAATGGGTGAATTTAACTCAGATGACCATTATACTACTGTAGGCAAGAATCCCTCAGAAGAAATGGAGTAGACTTCAAAGTCAACAAAACAGTCGAAATGCAGTATTTGGGTGCAATCTCAAAACAGCAGAATGTCTCTGTTTGTTTCCAAGACAAACCATTCAGTATTACAGTAATCCAAGTCTATGCCCCAACCACTAATGTCAAAGAAGCTGAAGTTGAACAGCTCTATGATGACCTACAAGACCTTGCAGAATTATCACCAAAAAAAAAAGATGTCCTTTTCATCATAGGGGACTGGAATGCAAAAGTAGGAAGTCAAGTAGGAAGTCAATACCTAGAGTAACAGGCGAGTTTGGCCTTGGAGTACAAAACGAAGCAGGGCAAAGGCTAATGGAGTTTTGCCAAGAGAACTCACTGGTCATAGCAAACACCCTCTTCCAACAACACAAGAGATGACTACACATGGACATCACCAGATGGTCAATACCAAAATCAGATTGATGATATTCTTTGCAGCCAAAGATGGAGAAGCTCTATACAGTCAGCAAAAACAAGACCGGGATCTGACTGTAGCACAGATCATGAACTCCTTATTGCAAAATTCCCTTGATAAGGAAACAAGAAATTGTGTGATGTGTGTGTTTCCCTTTTTGCTTTAGCTACCAGAAAATTCAGAGCTAAATTCCATTCTTACTAACAGTAACCAGATAGAATAGAATCTGGGCTTAGTCTTCCTTTATGTTATATGCATTAAAAATGTTTTGTTCTATTAACTTTATTGTCCTATAACATTTAATGTCAAAAAACTGTTAATCCAGCTGCTTGAAAAGTAGGTAAAAATGATCAAGACATTTAATATAGTTATTATGAAAATGAAATTCATATTATAAATGAAATCAGTCCTGAATATTCATTGGAAGGACTGATACTGAAGCTGAAACTCCAATACTTTGGCCACCTGATGCAAAGAACTGACTCATTGGAAAAGACCCTGATGCTGGGAAAGATTGAAGGCAGGAGAAGAAGGGGACGACAGAGGATGAGATGGTTGGATGGCATCACCAACTCAATGGACACGAGTTTGAGTAAGCTTCAGAAATTGGTGATGGACAGGGAAGTTTGGCATGCTGCAGTCCATGGGGTCACAAAGAGTAAGACACGACTGAGCGACTGAACTGAACTGAATATAGTTACAGATTAAGGCAGTGCATTTGAAATCAAAGCATTATCTATTACTTGAATTTTAGACAAAGATAAAAGGCACTGAGAAGCCAGAGATTAATGTAGAAGTGGAATTAGTTCAGATGAAGCGTTTATGGGAAAACCAGTTTGTAAATGATCCCAGAGTAGGTCAGTCCTGTTTGCAGGCAGAGAGGAGGGTCAGTTCTCAGTCCCCTGGGCCACCCGGCCTGGCAGTCAGCTTTTCCAGATCCCACTTCTCGAAGGAGCAGAGGCCTGCCCTGTTTCCCACAACGTTAGGGGTTTCCTCTTGATCTTTCCAGATCGTGGGTCCACTTGCACAAGATGTAAATCCATGGCAGAAGCCAAAATAATCTACATTTCTGTCAGTTCAGTGTCAAACATGCTGGGAGGAAGGAAATTTATATTTAGATGGGAAGAAGGAACTTTATATTTAAATTAAATTTTGGTTGTGTTCCCACTGTACAGAGTCTCCAGAAAAAGTAAATACGTGTGTGTGGGAAAGAGTGGGTATTTGCATTCAAACATGATATTCTCTCAAAATGACAAAGGGTTGTCATTTCTGGCATTGGTATATTGGCCAAAAGACTGGAAACAATATAAAGTTAATCAGTGGGACCTGGTAAAATGACCTGCCCATGGGATGACAGAGGAAGATGGGTGCTTAATAAACAATGAAGACACAGCCACTCTGGGAACTAGTTTGGCAATGTCCGATTAAGATGAACTCACAGCAACTCAGGATTTCCTCAACTTCAGTCACTATCAGAATAAAATTCAAAGTTCTCAGCCTGGCCTACGACAGGTTTTTCTCACCATGAGCACTGTTGACCCTTTTGGCTGAATATTCTATGTGTGTGGTGGGGGGGGAGCTGTCTGGTGAGTGCTAGGATATTTATGGGCATTCCTGAGCCCCATCCAGAAACGCCAGCATCACCCCCAGCCCCCAAATTCGTGACAGCCAAAAAGTATCTTCAGACATTGCCAAAATATTGCATGGATAAATCTCACAAACAAAAACACACATACACACAAAGAGTACATATGGGGAACTGCCTGGCGATTCAGTGATTAGGATTTCATGGTTCCATTGCAGGGTCACGAGTTTAATCTCTGATCTGGGATCTAAAATCTCACATGCTGGGTGGTGGAGCCAAAAAAAGAGAACATATTATCATAAACCTATTTTGGTTGGGAGAAGGAAGACGCAGGCAAGGGGCTTCTGGGATGAGGCTAACAGTCTGTTTTCGGATTGAAGTACTGACTACTTGGGTGTTTTAAACTCTGAAAACGCATCATGTCGTGCAGTTTTTCATTACTATAATTCAACAAAAATGGTTTTTAAAAAACGAGCCACATCTACATGGCTTGATATGGGAACCTCTCCAATATACATGGTTAATGGGGGAAAAAGTTGACTACGAATATTGTAATTTCATTTATAAAGTATTTCCAGAAGCGCAGGAAAGCACACACACTCCTGATGGGAGTGTAAGTTGTTAACCACTTCAGAGCGTCCTCACTAGAAACGCTGAAGCTGCCCACACTCCACGACTCAGCACCTCTGGACCTCAGGGTGTGCTCTAGGGAAACTCCCGCCCAAAGTCCAAGGAGACTCAGACAGGGAATGTTCACCGTGTGATGACTGAGCCTCAGATGGTTACGGAACTTGCTGAAGATCACACCGCTTGTGAATCAGAAAGCCAGGATCTGAACCCAGGTGGTTGAGGGCTGCTAGGCGCTGTCACTCCCCAGCACTTCCGCTGGTCCTGCGGCTGGACGAAGGGTCCTGGCTAAGTGTCCTTGGGCAGAGCTGCCGTATTCACAGGAGGCAGGCTTCGCAGTGAGGAGGTGAGGGCAGCGTCATTACGCAGGCTGCCCGCCCATCCCCACCCCCCAGAAGTCTATTTCCTTCCCAGGCTGGGGTTCCACCACAAAATGCTCCCCTTTTATCATCCCCTCCTTGGAGGTGCCAGCCTTGGAGGAAAGAGGACAGAAAGGAAAAGCCCCTCTCTCCTCCTTGCTGTGGGTTAACCTGGAGGGGCCCTCCTTCAAGGGGCCTGGCTGCCCCAGCCAACCCAGGAGTGTGGCAGATGGCCCCGGGCTGGCGGATCCCACCGCCTGGTGGCAGGAAGCCAATGGTGGCTCTTGCCTTTGGGAAGGGAGAAGCTGTGAGCTGACTCAAGAGATCAAAGGCGGCTCCATTCTTTTCAGCTGAAATGAGCTGCTAACACTTTTAAAGAGAGAGCATAAGTAAACATGGGGAAATACCCCTGGGTGAAAAAGGAGTCACACTGGAGAAACTCTTGCTATAATCTGAGGTATTCTCCTGCTTTCTCTTCTCCTGATATGTGATCATCCATAAGAATGAGAGGCTTCCCAGGTGGTGCGGTGGTAAAAAATCCACTTCCCAATGCAGGAGACGCAAGAGATGCAGGATTAATCCCTGGCTCTGGAAGACTCTCTGGAGGAGGGCATGGCAACCCACTCCAGTATTCTTGCCTGGGAAACCCCATGGACAGGGGAGACTGGTGGGATACAGCCCAAAAGGTCACAAAGAGTAGGGCACAACTGGGTGTACACGCAACACCAGAAAGTCAAATTCTTTCCCACACTGATGGTGGTGATGAAGACAGGAACTCATGAATATAAGTGCTTTACATCTAGAAATTCGTCCAATCCTCCCACTTCCCAAAAGCCTAAGAAGGAGGTTCAGTTGTTAGCTCAGATGTGCCACTGAGGAAACGAAGGCCTTGATCAGAGACAAGTCCCAGCTCCAGGCCAAACCATTTCCAACTCAGCTGATGTCAGAATACTAAATTGGAAGTCTGCTTCCTGACATTGTCTCCAACATTTTGACCTCAAGGCAGGAGATGATATCATGGGAACTGCTGTTTTGGTGGAAAGGGACAGGCAAGGCTGGGGGAAGGGCCCCCTAGGGCAGCCCTTCTCTCCCCTCCTGGTGGCTCATGGGAGTGTTCAAAGATCTTCCTCACATGCTTCTGTGTTATTTGAACTTTTTACAGTGAGCATATATTATATCTATGATCAAAAATAAACAAGAATTCTATTTTCATTTTGAAAAAAACAACCCAGCGCCAGTGCACTTTTTTAGATCCCCAGAGTCAGTTTCCGACCTATGTGGATCACTTGCTCATTTGCTTGGCTCTCTGTGAAAATAATATAACAGACTGGGAGTCGCTTTCTACTTCCTCCGACTGCAGACTGCTCTGAAGTGAGAACACTAGCTGCTTCCGAGACTGGAACGAGTGAGTCACAGACCAAGGACAATCTAGCACAGAGCCTAATGAGCTGTGTACCTAGTGAGCTCCAAGTACCTAATGGACACTCAATAAATGGCCCCTCCATTATCATTCATGAGTCTTAACTATGGTCCATGCCAAAAACCTTGCTTGCATACTTGGTTGAGAGACAGGTTCTCACTTCACGGATGAGGAAACTGAGGTTCCGAGAGACAAAGGGACGTTCCCAAAGTACTGAAATCAAACCACATTGCACCTTCTGCCTGGCACATCTTTCCATCAAGTCTGAATTCAATCCAGTGTCACTTCCCTGAGTGGTACCTCTATGAGGGACTGATTCTCAATCACCTGGCCCCTGGCTTCACATTTGAATCATCTGGGAAGCTTTTTAAAAATCCTGTTTCCTAGCTGTTTCTGTATCAGTGACATCAGAATCTTCAAGGGTGTAAAAGTAACTTGGGGGTATGATAGAGTATAATACTGGAGGCCTGGCAATAATATTTATTAATTAATTAAATTAATTAAACTCCACCCACTCTAGTATCCTGGCCTGGAGAAATCTATGGACTGTATAGTCCATGGGGTCACAAAGAGTTGGACACGACTGAGCAACTTTCACTTTCAGATGCTTTCAACATGCAGCTAAGATGACTTCCCTGGTGGCTCAGGTGGTAAAGAATTTGCCTACAATGGAGGAGACCTGGGTTCGATCCCTGAGTGGGGAAGATCCCCTGGAGAAGGGAATGGCTCCCCACTCCAGTATTGTGGCCTGGAGAATCCCATGGACAGAAGAGCCAGCAGGCTACAGTTCATGGGGCCGCAGAGTTGGACATAACTGAGCAACTAATAATGAGATCGAGAACTGGCATTTTAGAGGGATTCATTCACCTGTCTTAACTCTCTTGTAAAAAGGACCAAAGTAGGTTGAATAATTGTTCTGTTTGCCTGGGATCGAGGGTGTTCCAGGGACATGGGGCTTTCAGAGCTAAAACTTTCAAAGCCCTGGGCAAAGTGAGACGTGTTGATTACTTTGGCCAAAGTCAGGTCCCAGTGGTGGTAAAAACCAAATATCTCCAGGTATCAAGCCACCTAAATGTGTGAAGTTGCCGGTGATGGGCAGTAGGAGATGGTGTTTGAGAGAAAACAAATGAAAAGAGTGTGTCTGGCCGTGACTCTACACATACTAAGCGATGCTGCACTATCAGACCAGACCCACTTGTTTTAAACTTCCAACAGGCAACCTTCAGCTTCTACTCTGGAGCCATCAGAACCGTCGTGTATCTGCAAGAGAGTCTGGTGTGATCTCAGGTGGTCTTGGCCTGCAGCGGCTTGAGGCAGGGTTTTGGTTCCCAGCCAAACATTGAAGTCTAGGCCACAGTGAGAGGGCTGAATCCTAGCCACTAGACCACCAGGGACAGTGGCCAGTGACACATAGAGACGGAAAGTAGAGAAGAAAGAGGGAAGTGTTAGTTGCTCAGTCGTGTCCAACTCTTTGCAATCCCATGGACTGCAGCCTGCCAGGCTCCTCTGTCCATGGGAATTCCCAGGCAAGAATACAGGAGTGGGATGCCATTCCCTTCTCCAGGGGATTTTCCCAACCCAAGGATGGAACCCAGGTCTCCCAAATTGCAGGCAGATTCTTTACCATCTTAGCTACAGGGAAGTTTACTAGAAGGAAAAAGAGTACGTGTGGATAGACACACTGGCAGGCTCAGAGAGAGTCACGCCTTCCTGGTAGTCTGAATCGCTTATATGGGGCATCTCTTCTGGGTTCCTTTGGCCAGTTATCTTGCTTTGCTTGGTTCTGAGTCTGTATTTGGTTTACTTCAGGGTCCTCCCCTGTGTGCACACGCATCTCTTAGCCAAGAAGGATTCTAGTGAAGCTTACTGGTAGTTGACATCACTTACTGTGGGTGGTGCCCCCTCCCATTTTGACCTTGAAGGAGCCTTTCTGTGTGTGTGGAGTTGGGTAGTCGGGAAGGTGTCCTTGACTTTTCAAAGATGGAATATGCAGTCTTTTATCTCTTATCTTGGCAGGACTGAGCTTTCCCTACTCCTGCTATTTTGGAGCATCCATCCACAGGGGATAAAGTACAGCTGCTCAGCCTGAGACCCATCTATCTCTTGCCTCAGGTGGACCTGTAGTTCCCAAGCTTTCATTGCACTTACCTGGTTGGTGAGGGGGCGGAGCTTTAACAAAATCCTGATGCTCAGACCCCACCTCAGAACAATTGATTTATAGTTTCTGTGGATGGGACCCAGGCCTTGGTATATTTTTGAATCTCTCCAGGTCACTGTAATGTCTGGCTTGGGCTAAAGATGGATACAGTGGGTGACTGAATGAAGGCGGAAAGTGGGACCTTTCTTCTTTACACCTGATGTGTCTCTAAAACATCCTTGGTGTCTGACTCATAAGATTTGAAGCTCTTTTCTATTCTACCTTCTCTGGACAACCACTAATAAAAATCAATTCTGAGGCAACAAAGATGTCCTGAAGTAGGTGAATCAGCTGTGGTACATCCAGATGAAATATTTTTCCACACTAAAAGGAAATGAGCCATCAAGTCATGAAAAGACTTGGAGGAAACTTCAGTTCAGTTCAGTCGCTCAGTCGTGTCCGACTCTGTGGCCCCATGAATCACAGCACACCAGGCCTCCCTGTCCATCACCAATACATCATTAGGCATTTGTCCAAATCCAAAGGATGTACAACCCAAGAGTGAACCCTGATGTAGACTTTGGGTGGCAATGAGGTGTCAGTGTAAGTTATGAAATGCAGGATTCCCTGCCATATAGTTAAACAAGGATGTCACAGCCATCCTTCATTCTGGCGCTCCAAATGTGAATTTTGAGCCCAGGAAGAACAATAGCTGCTATCTGGCAGCCATGGAGCTGCCACCACAAGCTGAGCCATTCCCTACAACGAACACGGAGCTAAGGATGTGAATAATCGAACCGCAGATGCTGGCCCCAGGTAGCTGTTCAGTTCAGTTCACTTCAGTTGCTCAGTCATGTCTGACTCTTTGTGGCCCCATGAATCACAGCATGCCAGGCCTCCTTNTTGGACATAACTGAGCAACTAATAATGAGATCGAGAACTGGCATTTTAGAGGGATTCATTCACCTGTCTTAACTCTCTTGTAAAAAGGACCAAAGTAGGTTGAATAATTGTTCTGTTTGCCTGGGATCGAGGGTGTTCCAGGGACATGGGGCTTTCAGAGCTAAAACTTTCAAAGCCCTGGGCAAAGTGAGACGTGTTGATTACTTTGGCCAAAGTCAGGTCCCAGTGGTGGTAAAAACCAAATATCTCCAGGTATCAAGCCACCTAAATGTGTGAAGTTGCCGGTGATGGGCAGTAGGAGATGGTGTTTGAGAGAAAACAAATGAAAAGAGTGTGTCTGGCCGTGACTCTACACATACTAAGCGATGCTGCACTATCAGACCAGACCCACTTGTTTTAAACTTCCAACAGGCAACCTTCAGCTTCTACTCTGGAGCCATCAGAACCGTCGTGTATCTGCAAGAGAGTCTGGTGTGATCTCAGGTGGTCTTGGCCTGCAGCGGCTTGAGGCAGGGTTTTGGTTCCCAGCCAAACATTGAAGTCTAGGCCACAGTGAGAGGGCTGAATCCTAGCCACTAGACCACCAGGGACAGTGGCCAGTGACACATAGAGACGGAAAGTAGAGAAGAAAGAGGGAAGTGTTAGTTGCTCAGTCGTGTCCAACTCTTTGCAATCCCATGGACTGCAGCCTGCCAGGCTCCTCTGTCCATGGGAATTCCCAGGCAAGAATACAGGAGTGGGATGCCATTCCCTTCTCCAGGGGATTTTCCCAACCCAAGGATGGAACCCAGGTCTCCCAAATTGCAGGCAGATTCTTTACCATCTTAGCTACAGGGAAGTTTACTAGAAGGAAAAAGAGTACGTGTGGATAGACACACTGGCAGGCTCAGAGAGAGTCACGCCTTCCTGGTAGTCTGAATCGCTTATATGGGGCATCTCTTCTGGGTTCCTTTGGCCAGTTATCTTGCTTTGCTTGGTTCTGAGTCTGTATTTGGTTTACTTCAGGGTCCTCCCCTGTGTGCACACGCATCTCTTAGCCAAGAAGGATTCTAGTGAAGCTTACTGGTAGTTGACATCACTTACTGTGGGTGGTGCCCCCTCCCATTTTGACCTTGAAGGAGCCTTTCTGTGTGTGTGGAGTTGGGTAGTCGGGAAGGTGTCCTTGACTTTTCAAAGATGGAATATGCAGTCTTTTATCTCTTATCTTGGCAGGACTGAGCTTTCCCTACTCCTGCTATTTTGGAGCATCCATCCACAGGGGATAAAGTACAGCTGCTCAGCCTGAGACCCATCTATCTCTTGCCTCAGGTGGACCTGTAGTTCCCAAGCTTTCATTGCACTTACCTGGTTGGTGAGGGGGCGGAGCTTTAACAAAATCCTGATGCTCAGACCCCACCTCAGAACAATTGATTTATAGTTTCTGTGGATGGGACCCAGGCCTTGGTATATTTTTGAATCTCTCCAGGTCACTGTAATGTCTGGCTTGGGCTAAAGATGGATACAGTGGGTGACTGAATGAAGGCGGAAAGTGGGACCTTTCTTCTTTACACCTGATGTGTCTCTAAAACATCCTTGGTGTCTGACTCATAAGATTTGAAGCTCTTTTCTATTCTACCTTCTCTGGACAACCACTAATAAAAATCAATTCTGAGGCAACAAAGATGTCCTGAAGTAGGTGAATCAGCTGTGGTACATCCAGATGAAATATTTTTCCACACTAAAAGGAAATGAGCCATCAAGTCATGAAAAGACTTGGAGGAAACTTCAGTTCAGTTCAGTCGCTCAGTCGTGTCCGACTCTGTGGCCCCATGAATCACAGCACACCAGGCCTCCCTGTCCATCACCAATACATCATTAGGCATTTGTCCAAATCCAAAGGATGTACAACCCAAGAGTGAACCCTGATGTAGACTTTGGGTGGCAATGAGGTGTCAGTGTAAGTTATGAAATGCAGGATTCCCTGCCATATAGTTAAACAAGGATGTCACAGCCATCCTTCATTCTGGCGCTCCAAATGTGAATTTTGAGCCCAGGAAGAACAATAGCTGCTATCTGGCAGCCATGGAGCTGCCACCACAAGCTGAGCCATTCCCTACAACGAACACGGAGCTAAGGATGTGAATAATCGAACCGCAGATGCTGGCCCCAGGTAGCTGTTCAGTTCAGTTCACTTCAGTTGCTCAGTCATGTCTGACTCTTTGTGGCCCCATGAATCACAGCATGCCAGGCCTCCTTGTCCATCACCAACTCCCAGAGTTTACCCAAACTCATGTCCATCAAGTTGGTGACGCCATCCAACCATCACATCCTCTGTAGTCCCCTTCTCCTCCTGCCTTCAGTCTTTCCCAGCACCAGGATCTTTTCAAATGAGTAGCTGAGATGCATATAAAAGGAATGATTTCAGTAAGCCCAGGCCCTTCATCTTCCCATGCGTAGAAAAGTGCTAAATTCGTTGAAATATCTGGTTTTCCTTAATTAACGATAATCTTCCGATGTTCAGACTATCTGTCCTTGCTGCAACTTCTGCATAACCTGACTCTTCCCCCCACCTCCTCGGAACAGTTCTCTCAGGGTCACTTGAGATGCTGCCTCCTGGGCTTGAAGTCCTGAAAATTCCCACCAAATAGAACATAACTCTCAGTCTCTAGGTTGTGACCATTTCTGAAGTTGACAAAGTCCATTAATTGTAACAAATGTACCATCTGGTGAGGGATGTTGATGATGAGGGGGCATTTTTGTTGTGTTCTAAAAGAACAAAGTATTTAAAAACAAAAACAACAGTGAACAAGGGTTTCCAACGCATTCACTCATCAGGAACCACTGAACCCCAGTGTCTGACCCAGATGCATGCTGGGAGGTCAGGGTGTGCTGCAGGGGGAAGGGGGTATGGCTTCTGCTGTGTGACCCCAGGCTATGTACTTTGCTTTCCTGTTTCTCAGTGATTTCCTCCACATTGAACATCAGCTTGAGGCACCTGAGTCTCAAGTCTTATGACCATTGCAAGTGGGGCTGGGGACTGAAGGTTCCAGGCCCATAGGCCTTGCTGTGGTAGACAGAGATTCTGCACAATGGTGGGAAGGCACAGGGCTTTCTGGCATGCGGACAATACCCTGTGCAGAAACAGGGAGGAAAAGGTCCTCTGAATCACTGAAGGAAGTTACTATGGTCAGTGGAGAGGGAGGAAACTGTGCGTGTGTGTGTGTACGGGCATGTGGATAGGCGTGATTATGTAAGTGAGAGTGGGGGATGGAATCTGTGAGGGGGTGTGTTTGCCAGGAGTGTGTGTATATGTCTGTGTGCAAATATGGATGTGTGTATATATGAATTTGCACAAGAATTTGGTGTTGAGAATTAGCATGTTTCCTGCCATATCAATAAACATGGATGTCACAGTTGTCACAGTGGAATCAATGATTCCAGCCCTCTGATGTGAGTTTCTGAGTCCTAAGGGCACTCAGGAAGGGGAAGAATACCTGCGATCCACTCCCTGCAGTGAGCCCCAGGGAGCTCAGGAAATGAAAAACACAGGATACTGGCCCAGGATAGCTAAGTGTGAAAGGAATGATCTCAGTGAGCCCAGGCTCTTGCATCTTCCCATACATAGCAAAGTGCTAAATTCCTTAACTTGTGAGGTCTGTTTTTCTTAATTAACAATAATCTTTTGATGTTCAGACTACCTGCCCTTTGTTACAAAACTTCTATATAACCTGGGTCCTCCCCTTGCCTCAGAGCAGTTCTCTCAGGGTTACTTGACATAACGTCTCCCCGGCTTGAAGTTCTAAAAATTCCCTCCAGATAAAACATAACTCTCAACTTATAGGCTGTGATTCTTTTTCAAGTCGACAGTCTATATGAGGATGTAGTTGTGTGCATGTACATGAATTGTGGATGGATGTGGTGGACATATGTATGATGTGACTATGTGTGCACCTCCATATTTGTGTGAGTGGGCATGTATGAGGGTGTGTTATGAGCTGGGTGTTGGTGGGCAAGTTACTTAACCTATCTGTGCTTCAGTTTCCCTATGTCTAAAATGAAGATAAGTAATTACTGTGGTGGGTAGAAGGTGGCCACAAACTCTTTACCACCCTTGCCATTGACAGGTGGAGTCCACGTCACTTCCCTTGAACTGGGCTGGACCTATGGTTTGTTTTGACCTATGGAATCAGGGCCATACCAGACCCGCAGTTCTGCATTTGCACACACGAAATTCTTCCGCTCAGAGTCCAGTGGCCTAGTCACGAGAAGCTAGAGCCAAACAGTGAAGCCACATAGAAGGAAACTGAGGCACGCCCCTCCAGTGGTTGGGCCTGGATGGCCCTGTGGTCCCAGTTGACATTACAAGGAGTTGAACTGAACCTGAGAAGTGAGGCAGCAGTGAGCAGTGGCAATAAGCAAGATATTAATTCCCTGCCCAGGGTAGCCTGGATGAAAACCAGGAATCCTAGCCTCCAGACCAGCAAGGGCTAGAGGCTTTAGAAGCTAATTTTCCCTGGATCTTTGCCCCTCTGAAAAATGCATCTATTACAGAGGCAGAAACTGTAAATGCAGGTACAAAGTTTATTATTAGACATAGTACAACAAGTGGGAGAGCACACAGAGAAACAGTTTAGTTGAGATGGAAGCAAGGCAGGGATGCACACCCATTGGGAAAAGGTGTAGGTGTCCCTCCTAGTGAGGAGGAGGGCAGTAAAGCGCGGTTAAGTCATTTATATATGTTAGTCCTTCCCAATTTTTGTCTCCTTTCAGGCCAATTATCTGGTTTCTTTTTCCACACCCGACCTACCCTGAGGCCCTCTCCTAGGGTGCACACACACCTCTCAGCCAAGATGGATCTCGAAGTGAAGGCTTCTGGGAGGAGCAAGACTCATTATGGCCTGGAGTTATCCTCTGACTTGACTCTGATAAGCCTTTCTGCGCCTGTGTAGTGTCTCCCTTATCCTTTACTCAGACAAGGTTTTTGGCACTCTTTGTCCTGGCCATGATTATTCTCTTGAGATATTCATAAGAGACAATGACTGGCTATTTACCCTGTTTTTGTTGTTACTTCCAACAGGGGGCTGGTTGTGAATTCCTCAACTGGAGTCCACCCATCTCTTGCCTCAGGAAATGCAAAGAGGAGGCTGACTGATTATAAATGTCCAACCTGGAGCCCAGTCTATCTCCTACCTCAGAAGGACTCTGCGGGGCCCTCGTGGGTACAACTCCCTCCACTTCTTGTTTGTAGAAAAAGCTTTAATCTCTTAGGCTTTCCCTGGGTTCCAAAGAGTAAACTGGAACAGTTAATGATCAGAGAACGGAGGACAATATGGTCACAGGGTTCCTTGTTCCTCCTGAAGAGGTGCAGATAACAGTCTGATGCATACCTTCAACTTGTTCTACAGAAACTAAGATACCTCCCACCAGCCTGAAGGAGGATGGTGACTGCATGCTGACCACAAGCATGCAGACCCCAGACTGGTTGGAGCCAGAAGGTTCCAACACTTCCCTGTTACCTCACTACCAACCAATCAGAAGAAAGTCCACCAGCTGATCAAGTACCCTGCAACCTTCACTCCTAATACTGTCTTTAAAAACCCTCATCTGAAGGCTGTTGAGGAGCTTTGGCCTTTGAGCACAAACTGCCCATTCTCTTCTCTTGATGTCTTGCAATAAACTTTGCACTTCCTTCACTACAGCCTGGCGTGGCTTTGCTGTGCTGTGGACCCAAGTTGCGTTAGCAGAACTGCCAACAGAGCTCAGTTAACAACAGACTCCTGACAGATAATAATGGTAGTGGCTATTTTTAAACCACTTAGTTTTAGGGTGGTTAGTTATGCAGCGATAGATAAATTTACTTCCTAGAGTTTTCAAACACTTAGAACATGGGATCAGCAAAGTTTTCCTGTGAAGGGCCAGGGAGTAAATATTTTAGATTTGGGGGCCATATAGTCACTGTCAAAACTACTCAGCACTGCTGGTGCGGCGCAAAAGCAACCATGACAGTGACCAGGGTGCTGTGTTCTGATAAAACTTTATTTATACAAACAAGCTGGATTTTGCCCACGGGGCAATTGCTAGCCCAGACCCAGAAAACTGCCTAGACACCGTATATGATATAAAAGTGTCAGCTATGAATACATGTGTGTAAGGTCAAGTGTGCATGTCTGTGGTACATGTGAAGCATAATATAAAAATATATGATATAAAGGTATACTTTGTATGTCTGTGTAGCTACGTTTCTTCATGGAATCTGTTTAGTCCTGTAAAAATACATCAACAAGCTGTAACAGCTGATGTTTCAATGACTGCTCCCCACCCCCTCCTTCCTGCTTCTATTATGAGAAGGGGAGCATGGGAGAAAATCAAGAGAACTGAGAGAGCTGGCCGGTCCCATCATTTGCATCCGGGCTGAGTTTGGAGGGAAGCCATCGCGGCTGGGCTACTGTAGGGCGGAGTCCAGGGCTTCCGGTTGGCGGAAAGGAAAATGCAGTCAGTCCCCTGGGGGCGGGGCGGGGCGGCGGGGGAGGTGCGGTAAAAATGGAAAAGGAACTCTAGAGATTTAAGGAGGGGCTTGGGGCTGGTTGTGGGGAGAAAGCTGTCCCTCTCCTGCAGCGGGTGGCTTTTCCAGGCAACTTGTAAACATCTGCCTGCTGGTTTCATTTTGATCCCCCACTGTGGGACTCCAGAGGGGCTACTTCCTGCATGACTAACCTCCTTGGCTCAGTTTGCCGGTGGCCAGAAATGCATCAAGTGTTAGCTTGGGAGCCAGTAGATGTGGGTTCAAATCCCCGTCTGCATTTACTTACTAAGTGGCATCGGGGCGTTCAGCCTTCCTTACCCGTATAACGGGAACGCTATTAGCATCACCTCCTAGGACTGTCTGCAAGGATCAAATGAGGATTCTGTACATCTAGCCTTTGACAAGGAGCTTCCCACACAGTAAATGCTCTATAAGGTGGCACTCTGAGGCAGACCCCATGGGTTCCAGTGCTGGGCTCCAAGATTTGCAGTTTGTCTTCCCTAATCCCCACCAGGCTGCCTTAAACTCCTGATTTACGGAGTCATAGAAACCTGTTTCTTTCCTTCAAAATTGCTGCCTCTATTAGTTACACAGCACTCACTGGCAGGCTTATTTGATAAGTGTCTGTCTCCTCCAGCAGACTGAAAGCTGCAGCCAGACGAGATGGTGTCTGCTTTGCTAGCCAGTCTGTCCCGAGGGCCAGTACAGGGCCTGGCACACCGTTGGCACTGATAAGTAGTTACTGAATGAGTGAATGGAGACGCAAAACTTCACAATTCGGAATTATCTGGGGCCTGTGAAGAAAGCTGAGCACCGAAGAACTGATGCTTTGAACTGTGGTGTTGGAGAAGACTCTGGAGAGTCCCTTGGACTGCAAGGAGATCCAACCAGTCCATTCTGAAGGAGATCAGCCCTGGGATTTCTTTGGAAGGAATGATGCTGAAGCTGAAGCTCCAGTACTTTGGCCACCTCATGCGAAGAGTTGACTCATTGGAAAAGACTCTGATGCTGGGAGGGATTGGGGGCAGGAGGAGAAGGGGACGACGGAGGATGAGATGGCTGGATCACGGACTCCATGGATGTGAGTTTGAGTGAACTCCGGGAGCTGGTGATGGACAGGGAGGCCTGGCGTGCTGCGATTCATGGGGTTCCAAAGAGTCGGACATGACTGAGTGATTGAACTGAACTGAACTGAACTGAGGGAAGAACAGCTCCTCATTTTTAATCAACGCATGAATTTGAAAAGCTTTCATTGAGGTCTTCTAAAACAGGGTTAGGCCAGGACAGTCTTGCGTTAGTTGTCAGGCTGGGCTATGCTGCTGAAGCCATCAACCCTGATGTTTCCCTTCAGAGGCCCAACATCACAAAGGTGGATTTCTCACTCAAAGCATGAATCAGGTGTCTGGCAAGAGCAGTTGTTCTCAGTTCCATCTTGTGCTGCCGGCATCTTCATGTGCGGCCTTCACTGCCTCCGCAGGATCACGACCAGTCCCTTCTGCTCCCTGCTCAATGGTCAGAGCCAGCCGCTCAGCCCAGTCAACCTGCTGGGGGCACTGGGAGATAACTGGGCTGCTCGAGGATGCTTAGCTAGCAGCAGACGAGTCTCTGCCACACATAGGAAAGGCTCAGACTTCTTGGCCGTTCTCACGGGTCTGGGTTTCATATGAGGATGTCTGAATGCATTTTGAAGGCTTGGAAAGTGGAGATTCCTACTGATTAGACTGCTTTTGAAAATCAGGCATTTATCAGAGGAAGAAAAATAACCAGTCATCACAAATCCTTTGCTTAAAATATCATGCAGTGTTTTCAGTGCAGTTTCTTGCCATACAAGACCCTGAAGGCCCCATCTTAAAATGTCACAACCATTTTTCTCCATGGTTGAAATAATTAAAAAAAATATTTTTATTGGAGTATAGTTGTTTTACATTGTTGTGTTAGTTTCTACTGTACAGCAAAGTGAATCCTCTATATGTATACATATATCCCGTCTGTTTCGGATTCCCTTCTCATTTAGGTCACCACCGAGCGCTGAGTACAGTTCCCTGTGCTCTACTGAAATACGTTTTAATGTTTCACTTTGATAAGGCTCAACAGCCACCCATCAGAGGCTTAGCTCCGAATTCGAGGAGACCAATAATTAAATAAAACATAAACATCTTTGGATAAGGTCCTTAAAAGCTTTTAGTTTGAGCCTGGCACACAGTGGGACTCCTAATATTTTTTTTTCCCCCTGACTTCACTGGAAGATGATTTGATGGACTGCGATTGTTCTTAAGTGCTGGCTCAAAGTCACTGCATCCAAGATGGCAGTGGGGGAGGGGGGATGGTGAGATGAAGTGCAGAGCCAGCATTTTGGGAATGCAGGCTGTGTATGATGTGTGTTTTCTCCAGGCTAGAAGACAAAGAGGATGAGGGAACCATCCCTTCTATTAAAGAGGCTTTTCTTCGCGAGAAGTTTGATGCCTTTTTAAAAAATGTTTCCATATCCCTAGGGTTGTAGATAAAGGGAACTGCTAGTGGCATTAAACCCTGTGCCCGTTTAGTGATATTCTGCCTTGTACATTCCAGTCATAGAGTTTTGTCCTTGGGTTTTATTCCCACACCACTACCTCCATCCTTTCAGCTGCCTATCTCTGTCACAAAGCAAACCTCACAGATACCAGCTGGTGGCTCCACAGTAGCTGGTGGGGCGCTCCCAGGTCCTCTCCTGAAAGGTTTCAGAGGAGCCATCTGACCTAAGTCAGTGGTTCACAACCCTGGCTGTGTTCTAGAGTCATCCACAGAGCCGTATCCATGCCTGGGCTGCACCTGGGGAGTCTCTGACATCACTGGGCTAGGATGGAGTCCTGAGTGTGGATAGTTTTACAAAGCCCCTTGTGTAGCCAGGGCCAGGCCTGAGAACTACTAGCCAGAGCTTTCCACCAGGACTCAAATTTCATTTAAGGAATGAAGTGGGGAGAAGGCTTAGAAGATGACACAATTCAGAAGAAAGACACAAGTATGGATGGATCTCTCACTGGATGTCCTCCTTTCTAAGAACATGTACAACAAATATTCACAAGTGCACTCACTCACTCACAGTCCTGTGTGAAAGGAAGCTTGATGATGGGGAGGCAAGAATTCTACTCCGAAACCACCAATGCAGAAGTTTGGAATTGGGGAGCCTCTGGGCAGAATGCCTCAGGGTGGCCCCCTCCCTTAAGATATGGATTCACCTTACCACTCCCAAGATACCATAGCTAACATTTGGTAGTGCTTCTCAATCCCACATGCATTACTCTTTGATTCTTCCAATAAGCCAATAAAAGGGATTATCAACCTCATTTTGCAAATGAGGAAATTGATGTTCAGACAAGTTGATGGACTTGCCTAAAAGATTATAGTCAAGGGATGGTAGAGCTGGGACTTCTATCCTAATTGGAGAAGGAAATGGCAACCCACTCCAGTACTCTTGCCTGGAGAATTCCGTGGACAAAGGAGCCTGGCAGGCTATCGTACCTAGGGTCACAAAGAGTCAGACACGACTGAGCAACTCTCATGCACTCACTCAGTTCTAATATTTATGACATTTATTATATGCTAGGCCTCCAGATGGGCATGCTGCTGCTGCTAAGTCGCATCAGTCATGTCTGANGGAGAATTCCGTGGACAAAGGAGCCTGGCAGGCTATCGTACCTAGGGTCACAAAGAGTCAGACACGACTGAGCAACTCTCATGCACTCACTCAGTTCTAATATTTATGACATTTATTATATGCTAGGCCTCCAGATGGGCATGCTGCTGCTGCTAAGTCGCATCAGTCATGTCTGACTCTGTGCAACCCCATAGACGGCAGCCCACAAGGCTCCCCTGTCCCTGGGATTCTCCTGGCAAGAACACTGGAGTGGGTTGCCATTTCCTTCTCCAATGCATGAAAGTGAAAAGTGAAAGTGAAGTCGCTCAGTCGTGTTCAACTCTCAGCAACCCCATGGACTGCAGCCTTCCAGGCTCCTCCATCCATGGGATTTTCCAGGCAAGAGTACTGGAATGGGGCACCATTGCCTTCTCCGCCAGATAGGCATAGATTATATAATTATGGAATTATAAGTTCCCCAACTACTCATTTCATTGACACAATCTTCTGCTATTTGTTTCTAGCATTTCTGTGTCAGAATCTTATTTATTCACTAATACTGATCCTTCTTTCATATTTTGCTCAAGGCTGCTAAATGCCAGTCTCTGTTTCCAGCTTCCCTTGCAGCTACGAGTGGTCATGTGATACCATTCTAGCCAATGACATGTCAGGGAAGTCTACTGCATTCCTTAATCCACGCTCTCTTCTCCATGGCCGAAGTAGCCATTGTGGCAGCTTGACAGAAGAGGAATGAGGATGAAAGTGAAAATATCCAGAATGGCAGAGCAAAGAGATGCCTGGGTCCCTGATTCCCTGAACTCCTGGCTGCCTACCTCCAGGCTTCCAGATGATGAGAAAAAATAATTTAAGTCACTACAGGTTAAGTTTTTATAGGTTGTGGCCAAATATCTTCCTAAGTGATAGTTTCCCAACATGCTTTTTATCACTGTTGTTTTTTCCTTTACAATTGAACATATCACCCATCTGACTGAAGCTGAAGCTTAATCATGAAGAGACACTGAATGAGTGTCAGTTGCATTACTTTTGAGACCTACAGCATGTTGTAACCTGAATCAGCATTTTCATTTTCCAGCTTCCATTTGCTTTTACGAGATGAGGGCAAATGCAGGTACACAAACAACTGTGTAAACATGCTCCCCAAAAGATGGTAACACTGCCACGATTCAGCCCACTCTCACTGCGCTTCAGCAGATGAGGGAAACCTGGATTCACTGTGGGAAGGTGGTTTCTATCAAAGTCTGGATGTCTGAAGGTCAAATGCATAGAAGTCAAGGCTGCCTGTTTACCGCATTGGCAGCCCCTCTTTCCCCCCTCCCTTTTTTTTTTTTTTTTTTTGAGCTTCCAAATCATTCAGCTATTGCTAAGCTACAAACTACCACTAATTCAGCAGCTTAAAACAATGTGTTCAGTTTTGCTTGGCGGCCATAAGCCAGCTGGGCGGTCTTGCTGATCTGGGCTGGTCTTGGCTGGGCTCGGCTGGTCAAGTGCTTCGGTCATTCTGTTGTCTGCTTGGTTGTGGGCGGGAAGGGAAAGCTCATCTGGAATGGCCTCTGTCACATCTTGAAGGTGGCGGTCACCTCTGGCGACAGGGCTACATGGTTCCTCCTTCCCCAGCAGGCCAGTCGTTCACATGTTCCAAGAGAACAGCTGGAACCAGACAGGCCTAGGCTGGGAATTCACAAAATGCCCCTTCTACCACATTCTACTGACTAAAGTCACAAAGCTGTTTGTGTTTCAAGGGGTAGGTGAAAAGGCTTCCTTCTGGAAGGCAGAGAATGCAAAGTCACTTTGCCAGGGGCAGAGGGATAGGGAGCTTTGGAGAACAGAGGCGACTTTTACAAGCAGGCTACTATGGTACCCAAGTAAGAGCTTTCCCTAGAGGGGAACACCATGGGCATCAAGGAGCAGGAGGAACAAAGTCTGGGAGCAGAAATATGGTCAGGTGGACCCTGCTGAGGAGGAAGAATGAGCCCAAAGGGAGCAGACGAAGAGGTTGGAGACAGACTAAAGGGAAATTCCACTCAATAATTAGTTCCACACTGACACACACTGGGTGCTGAATATGTGGCAAGTCCTTTGTAGACATAATCAAGTTAGTCTCACTCACTCCTACGAAGGAGGTTCTATTATTAATCCCATTTTACAGATGAGGGAATTGAGGTTCAGACAGGGTTGGGTAACTTGCAGACACACAGAGAAGAACAAGACGCAAGACTTGAAGACAAGCCTCTTGAAGATAAAGCACTGGCCCGAACATAACACTGGTCTGTCTTCAAAGTAACTTGTGTCTCTGTCCCCACCCCTCTGCCTGGCTTGGACCACGGCAGCATCAGATGACTTCCAGCCAGCGTATTTTGTAAGAGGCCAGAGAATAATTCTTTTCAGTGCTGTGTTGCAATTATTCAACCCTGCTGATGGAGAATGGAAGCAGCCAGAGACGGTATGTACACAAATGTGTATGGCCGTGTTCCCATAAAACTTTACTTATAAAAATAGATGAACTGCCATCCTCTTCATTCTCCGCCTTGCAATTCTGAGTGGATCAAACTGAAATGTGACCCTGCCATTCCTTCCTAAGGTGGATTGCCAGTATCTTGGGGGTCAGTCCAGACTTTCAGTGTGGTTTCCAACCTTGCAATCAAAGTGCAGTGTCTGCATCAGCAGCATAGCCGTCATCTGTGAGGAAAGTGGGCTTTCAGGTTGCACCCAGACCTGTGGGTTTAAGAACTTACATTCAAACAAGATGCCCAGGTGGTTTGCACAATGCAGTTTGAGAAGCTCAGGCTTCCAGAACCCCTGTGGCCTGGTGCCTTTCTCCTCTCCCACCTCATCCTTGGCCACCAGAACCCCCTTGCTCCCACCCACCCTCACTTTCCAGCCAAACTGACTGCTCCGGTCACTTATGTGTCTGAAGCTTTGCTTTCCAGCCCAACTCCCTTTAATCAGCGAATTCCTGTCTATCTTTGGATCTCAACTGCAAATCGCTTCCTTCAAGCAGCCCTCCCTGAAACAACTTCTGTGCATCCAGGCCCTCCTCCCACCTAGCACCCACCACACTGCATGGAAATGACTTCTTTAACGTGTCTCGTGAATTCATGAGAGAGACCCTATCTGTTACCTCTGTGTGTCCTCACCCCCTGGGGACAGGAGCCACCCAAGAACGAATTGCTGAAAACTAATCCATACACAACCCTTTCCCTTAGGCAAGTGTTCTACACCACCACTGTTTAACTAGCCACCTTCCACCTGGTTCTAAAGACTTTGAAGAGTCCTAGCAGCCTCTGAGATTCCATCTCTCACAAAGCCTTGTGGTTTTTCTTATTAGCTAATGTTTACCATTTGGAGAGGGCCTGGGGAGGTGGGGCTAAGAAATTTCTGGGCAAAATTCTTAAGCTACAAATTAGCCACAGGTCAAGACTTGAGTTGTGTTTGGTGTGTGAGAGCCGAACTGAGGGTAGAGGCGGGGGGAGGTGGGAGGCAGAGAGGAAGGGCAGGGCCAGAAGCTTCTTGCTAAAAAAATGACTTGAAGGCAAGACCCCAGGCTCCCCACAGAGCCATGAATTGGCATCCTTCCCCACCTAAGCATGATGTCCATTCTGTACAATGATCCCATCTTTGCTGTGTGGAAAAGCGTCCCATACACCCACTCGTGAAAGCAGGTGGCCTGTGTAAGGAATCACAAGCCATTATAGCCACATGCTGCCCTCCCGGAATATGAGAACTCTCTCTACATCTGATGTACAATCCAGAGGTTTCTATAAGTTCCTTTATTAATAAAGCAAAGTATGAAAGAACAAGGTCCCCAATGACCCATATGATTAAAAGTGCAAATTTACTTCAACCTGAAATAGAAAACAAATGGCTGGCCTCGACTGCTTGGACCATGGGAATTTGGTGTGATTAAAGCACCTTTTAATCACACAACTGTAGCAGCTGAACCATATTTGATCACCTCTTTGGTCTCTGTTATTGGAAGAAAACATATGCTATGACCGCAGCCGATAGACAGCATCATAATACACAGTTTAGGGTCAAAATCCACACTAAAAATAACAGTAAAATAACAGGAATGTTTTAAAGTCAAGTGACTGAATCAAGGCACTTAAAAAACAAAGTAAACGGTGCTCACAATATTCCTGAATATCTGATACTTAAAAAACGAAATTACATGTATTTTAGCTGCACGTTTTAGTCCATTCTCTCTGTACAGATGATCACATATATCTTCATCCTCTCCCAACTTATACTTGCTCTATTCCCACCAAATCATGTGCTATGTAAGTATAAAAAAAATAAACAGTAGTGTCTAAGAAACAGACAAGCAATTAAAAAAAAAAATTAACAAATGCCACAGTGATAGCACTGAACTTTTTTTCCTCCCAAGGGATAATGGAAATGTCCATGAGGTTTATTTTTTCCACCACTGGGGAGGGATAATAATAATCTTCCTCCCTGGGTATATGATAAATCATCATCAAGGTCAAAAACCACATTTTAGAGAAAAAGTGACTTACTTCTTGAGGCTAAAGGAAACACTTTGGAAGGCTATTCGTTTAATTCCTCCAGCTAGGATGTCAGTTTTGGTGGGAGCCCTTGAGTCAGAAAGAGAAACATCTGATCAAAACAGAGCTCTTAACAGTGGGGCTGGTAACAAGCCTGAGAAGCTTGGGAGGGAGGCCTCCGCATGTTTCTGGTGTTCATCCCAAAGGCTAGGAAACAACTAAAAAATAAAACTTCATTTAAAAATAAGAATAACACACAAGTAAAGAAGAAACAAGTTATTCTACAATCCTTCCTGATTACTCATCTGCAGACTCTGATAAGCCAAGGAATTCAGGCCCAACTCACCACGAAGGAAATGCTAAGAGCTGGCCTCTCGGGGCCTGATGTCCTGTCTGACTCTTTCGACTCTAGGATGGAGAATCCTCCTGGGAATTGTAAGTTAAGTGTTACCTGTGGCCGTGTTAATTTGGGGCATTTGTTTCTACAATAAAGCTTAGTTCTGAGAGAGAAAGTAGACTTGAAATATCACCCCCAACCACATATTACAACATCATACCCATAACAATAAATATAACCTTATTCATACTTGAGGGGTTAACTGTGTAAGGCAGGGGTCGCAAACTGGTAGCCCCCAGGCTCATCCAAATGTATTTTTGGCCCACATGTGTTTTGGATTTTTTTTAATTATGTTGTTTAAAAATCAGAAAGCTTCCTTTAAAAACAATCCTTTTTTTTTTTCCAGCCCCACCCTACCCTCTTCCCTGCATAGAACTGAGCAATGTGCCCCTTGAAGATGGGCAGAGTACCCCCCACCACCCACCCCTCCCCTATTTACCTCCCTGTCTTGCTTCTGCAGGCTGCTGAGTTTGCGACCCCTGATTTGAAATAGCACATATCTAAACAATGCGTTTCCTAACCCAAACCTCTCTCACACCCTCATGTGATTTCGCCCATGGAGTGAAATCTTCTGCCCAGCTCTTCCTTTCACATCCATCTTAAGCCCTCCTTCCTGAAATCTTCAGATTTCTCTTCGTTCGCTCACATTTTCCCTTCTTTCAGCTTCAGTTTCATTTTACAAAAAAAAAAAAAAAATCTCCGTCTCTCAGCCCACAAGCATTTCGACATGGCTCCCAAGACTGGTCAGTGGGAGTTACTGAAGTGTGTCTTACGGCAAAAAGGCTGAATCATCTCCCCAAAACATTTTCTTCAGACACTGGCTGGACAGTTAATATTTTTTCTCAGAGCATGAACAATTTTGAGCCTTCTGGAATGAGAATATTTGCATATATGAATCTCCAGTACCAAGTATACAACAAAAATGTATATATTTCAGATCAAGGACATGATGGAGCCCTAATAAAATACAGAATTGAGCTTAATTTAAGTGCCACGGGCAACCATCACGAACCTGGCTAATATGCCATATTATTTCATTTGTACACAGTACATGTTTTGGATAACTAAACGTTGATCAAAATTGATCGAAATCTCCAAGTTTTTGGTTACCATGTACAGAGAACAATTGCTCAGCATGGCATTTAAATAAAACATTAATAGTTTAAAAATTCACAAACACAATGCCCCATTAATTAAAAAAAAATAAAATTTAAAAATCTTGAGGATGGATGAGGCTTTGGGTAATTAACCTGAAAAAAAAAAAAAAGAAACTACAAGAACAGTAAGTATGTTACTAGATTCAAATATCAAAATGCTATTCAAAAAAGGAACCTATCAACTTAACTAGAAATATTTGGAAAATTCAGCTTTTAAAGCTTTATAATCCCCCCTCCCAATAGCCTTGCTTTCCCTTATTCCAACTACAGGGGAAATTGTAGCTGAGTATGGAAACATTATAAATATATATTTATATAAAGATCTACTTACTCTTGAAATTTATTTAAAAAGTAATTTAAAAAAAACACTGTGCAGTTTATATCTTTGCAGGAAGTTGGTAGACTGATTCCTTTGCTAAATGCAGTACCTTACAACCTAACACTGACCTCAAAAACTAGAATGACTTTGTGGTATCGAGGGGAAATGTCCCCAACGCAACCCCAAAGAGATAGCACAACATTTTCAACTGTTTCTCTTGCAGTCCAAGGTTGCAGAGGACTAAGAAATCTCTGCAGTTCTGATGAGAAGGATTCCCTGTAAGTCATTTATTCACGACTTTCCCACAGTGGCCAAGTAGGGCCCCTAAAAAGTTTTAAAAGTTCCCTCCAAATAGCTCAGAAATTAAACAATGGCCCGACTCATGTGACTACTTCTGTCTTCCAAGTTTTACCTTTAAAAGTCTCTGTTAAAAAAAAAAGTTAAAAAACCTAAAGTGTATCACTGGGACTGGTGGTATTTTCTACTCAGCAGATGATAGCCCGTTGACTGATGCAACTGAGAGCTATTAGAAAATTGGGAGGACAGAGGGATTTCAGAATGGATGAGCTGCAAAATACACTCAGCCTGGTGATGTTTATGCCCAAAGAGAAGAAAGAGCATACAGCGGACAAGGGCTGTCTCCCTCCATCTCCCCCTAGCCTGCCCTCCCCTGCTGTCTTTCTCTTGTCGATGGACTGGGAAATAACTGGTCTTCAAGCACAGAGCCCAGAGATGCTGAACTCTAAGCGAAATGCACCGCAAGACCTGTGCTGAACCAACTACTTCTCGAAGGTGGCCTTCAGGCCGCTAAAAGGCTGCTTGGGCCATCAGAGCAAAACGTCCCAACCACGAAGGATCACTTAGATTGGCTGAGAGCAGGCACTGCCTCTTCACTATCTCATTAAACTCAGAAAGAAAAGGAGTTTGCTAAAAAGACTTGAAGACAAAAACGAACAAACAAAAAAGGTTTCCCTCCCTAGCCAGCAGCAAGCCCTGGCGAGACACCTTGCTAGGCAGAGTGAGCTTCATCTTTTTCAAGACTCACCGTGTTTTGTGCCCTCACCAGTGCTGTCTGAAGCATTGTCACTCTGCCCTAGCATGGCTCACAGCAGGGACTGATGAGCGCTCATCCGGGCGTCTGCCTGCAGCGGTGTTGAGCAAGCCTGCTCTTCAAGACTGCACCTCCCTTCATAGCAAATGTAACTGGCCTCCCTTTCCAATGCCACACGTGGCACTAGCAATTGCCCCCAAATGAAAGAACTGATCAATATAGTGCTGTTTGCTCTGAAAGTTTCACTAACCAGCTCTTGATTTCCGCTCAACAGCTGTGACTTAATTCTTCACAATCCTGTCAAACACCCTTGATGGGACCCTTTAAAAATACCTTAATACTTATCTGAACAGTGGAAACTCTGTACCTCAGAACATGAGCCCCTGCAATAGAATTACAGTTCCAGTTGTAGAGAAAGGTTCAGAGTTTTAAAAAGACAACCAACTAGGACCTACCAAATAGTTATGTCAACAAAACAAAACAAAACATTGGGGGGCAAGAGAGATCTTCTAAACAACTGGCAGAGGGAACTTTTTCTGCAGCTAGTTCCTGTTTTACTGAACCTCCCTAAAAGCTAAATCCTTCTACAGAATCATTCCACACAAACCAACATTTGGAACAACTCTCAGTTGCGGATGGTGGGTGTCTTTCCATAGCTCGTCCAGGACACTCTGGTGGCTGTGAAGATGAAATGATCATCTGGATGGTGGAGCCGGGGTGATGTTTAAGCTGCCAGATGCCACGTTCTGAATATTCCAACCCCTTCTGCAGGTCATCTTGCTTGCCTTAAACAGGCTTCACTGGCCATCCCCGCCCCACCTGTGGAGTGGGGCTGCAGGAGCACTGGGCCAGGTGGGGGCTCTAACAGAGTTTATGGTTCATCTTCAGGGAACCCTTGGGTGCGCTGACTCCGGGGTGGCGGGCACCTGACAAGGTAGCGGGGACCGCCATAGGCGCGGAGAAGCTGGGGCAGCCTTCGCCACGTGGACAGCAACCGCGCCGCTGTGAGTTCCCGAACCTGCCGGTCGAAAGCCGCCAGGAGGTCCACTGGGGCAGCTTCACGCAGTACCTTGGGTAGCGGGCCCACCTCGGCGGCCGCCCCTCCAGGGCCCAGGACGCAGTGGAAGAGCGTCCGGCGCCGCAGCAGGCAGTCTCTGAGGAACTGCACTAGCTCCTCCAGGCGGTCGCCCAGGTGCGCCTCGTCCCAGCCTGCTGTCGGAGCCCCCTCGCGCTGCAGCACCGCCAGCAGCGCCGACTTGAGCACGTATGAGGAGAGGATGCGTCCCCATTGCGCGGCGGCCGTCGGGTCCAGCCCGCGGGCGCCCAGGTCTCGCAGAGCTTTAAGCAACTGCAGGCACTTGAGGTAGCAGGCACCTGGAGGGGCCCTTTCCTGCAGCCAGCTCAGCAGTTTCTGCTCCTGGCGCGCTGTGTTCACCCCCCACAGGGCATCGGCACGCAGGCCTCCCGGGAGCTCCGACAGGGGCCTGGCAGGTGAGGGTGGCGGTGGTGGCGCCACCAGGAAGACGCTGTCGCCCAAATGGACGGCAGGGATGAGTCGCACGGCCATGGAAAGGCGGCAGCAGCCGTAATCGGTGCGGCAGGGCAAGATGTGTAGGGTGGGCGGCTGCTCCAGACCGCCCGGGGTCAGGGTGACCCGACAACGCCCCTCCAGGCTGTAGCGCACGGTGGCCAGGGAGCGCTGCAGGTGCGCTTGGAACCAGCGCAGTACCAGCGTGGCCGAGAGGAGGCGCCGCCCGCGGACATCCACGCAGAAGCCGTCGGAGAAGGGTTTGTAGTCCCGGAGCCAGTGGCCGCCTGAAGCCCCTGGCGGCGCCTTGAGTGCACACACGAAGCAGCCGTGGAAGGCTGGAGCCAGCTCGGGCTCTGCGCCCAGGCTCCGTGGCTCCAGCGCCACCAGGGGGGGGAGGCGCAGCGGCACGAGCACGTCGAAGCCGTCGGGCCGGCGGATTTTATGCTGCTCGTAGGCACTCCCTACCTGGATGAAGTCTCCGCGGAAGGCCAAGGCCAGCGCTCCCCCGGGGATGGGGCCTGGGGACCCTCGGGCACGGCCAGCCCGCACCAACTCGCCCACGATGCGGCTCACGTGTGCCTTGCTGTGGCCCAGCACGTGCGGCGACAGGCGCACCTCGTGTTCGTAGTAACTCTCCAGCAAGATGTCTAGGCTGGGCTCGGGGAAGTGTTTAGCCGAGAAGGTGGAGTGGCCCCCCATGCGGGGAGGCCCGGGCAGAAAGCGCTGCCGGACAGCGTGGCGACAGCGCAGGAGGATGTAGCCAAGGAGGAGGAGGACCGCCACCTTGAGCAGCGGGAAGCCGCCATCCGCGCCGTCGGGGGGCTCGGTTCGGGCGCCCACGTTTCCCCGCAGGACATGGTAGAGGCACACGAGGGCGGTGCACAGGCCGGTCACCAGGGGCCAGAAGACGCGCAGATTGAGGGTGTAGTGTACCGACATGCCGGGCGCCGGGGGCAGCGACGGCGGAGCAGCCCAGGGCGCGAGCCCCGGCGGCGCCCCCGGCCCAGCATGCGCGCAGCGCCCGGGCAGCCCCACTGTCCCGGTCTCCTTCGCCTCCGCGGCGGCTCCCCCGTCGCCGGGCCGGGGAAAGCCGCCCTCCAGCTCTGCCTCCTCTCCCAGCTCAAGCGCTCCTTCCAGCAGCGGCCGGCCCCGCCCGCCCCGGCTCCCGGCCGCGCCCTGTGCCGACTGCGCGCGGCGTCCGGCCCGGCGGCCCTCCCCGCCCCGCGCCCCGGCGCGCCGCCCGCGGCCAGCTTCTGGTCCCGCCGCGCTCGCCGCCTACCCGGGGCTGCCCTCCCGGAGCTGCGGGGCACCCACTCGGAGGTCCCTCGCCGCTCCCCTCCGCGCTTGTTCCCGTTACTCGGCCCCAGGAGTTTCCTCTTCCGAGGGGAGGCGAAACCGCGCCAGCTAGCGGGGAGGAAATGCCGAAGTCTGGAAGCCGCGCGCCGAGCCGGCGGGCGGGGTCGGCCCCCTCCCGGGCCTCCGCCTTCAAGCGACGCGGGACGGCGGGAGGGACTTCAGGACGCGCTGGCAGCTGGCCTCCCGGTCCTCCCTCCCCGAAGGCAGCTAGGAAGGCTCTGATTGAGAGGCGGTGGCCTGTCCAGGGAGCTTTCTGGAGTTGTGTTCACACAGAGTTGCGCTGAGACGTTGAAAGGAAGGAGTGGGAGATGGCGCAGAGGAGCCCGTCGAGCCCCCGCCCTCCCCCCGAAACCGCCCCCCTCACCCCAGCAAGCCGCGGCGGCGGGGTATTGGTGGCGTGGCAGGTCCTGGAGCGGAAGCGGCCCCTGCCAGTGTGCCGCCGTCCTTTATTCAAACCGATGCCTACTGAATACCTACTGTGTGCCCTGCAGACCAGGGGCTGGTGAAACAGCAGCTGGCGAAATAGACCGGGCTAATGATGCCCTTCCTAAAGTTTAACGGCCTTTTTAAAAGAGGAAAGCATAGAAAACGGAGGCGTCCCACGGCAGAAAAATGCTCTGAAAAGGAATAAAACTGTGTGAGGGTGTGACAAGGTGGGGGCTGCCCCGCGGAAGCTGGAGGCTGTCTGTTGGGGGTGACGGTGGATTACCGAGACCCGGAATTGAGGAGGAGCCAGCCTTGAAGGGACGATCACAGCCTTTACACAGGTCACACACGCTGGTTCCTCACGTCCTCCTATGAAAGGGGCCCTGTTATTTTCCGTATTTTTCAGATGAGGAAACTAGGGCACAGACAAAGTTCAACCCTTGCCCAGGGTCACACAGGTTTTAGCAGAGCTGTGCTTTGAACATCGGCACCTGGCTCCAGGGAAGCAGGACCCGAAAGGCCGTCCCTTCCTGAGAAGGGTCCTTTGTCAGGGTCTACGCTGGGCCCCCAGCCCAGGAATCTTTGTTTTGTTTCCTAACAGGGAGCACTCCCTGAAGTTATCAGCATTTATTTAATTATCTGAACTTATAATTTTTAAACAACTTATTTCCACTCATTGCACCTTCTTTGTTCCCACCACCAGTAAAGGAGAGCAAGGGTAAATATATTAAAAATGTCAGAACTGAAAAGTCATCTGGGAATCAGGACTCAGAGGACGGCTCCTGACTTACAAGCCCCAAGATTACTCCCAGGAAAGCCTCTCAGAGCTAAGCAGAACCCGTACTCAGATACCTGTCTCCACCTCCTGTTAACATTAACTATGAGATCAAAGTCTATTAAGTTGAGAGTCTTTGAGTTGCAAGTGACAGACATGCAGCGTTAAAAGCATTTATTATCCATTTATTGTCAGGTTAACTGAGACATCCTTTCAGTTCAGTTCAGTCGCTCAGTCGTGTCTGACTCTTTGTGACCCCATGAATCGCAGCACGCCAGGCCTCCCTGTCCATCACCAACTCTCGGAGTTCACTCAGACATGTCCATCCAGTTGGTGATGCCATCCAGCCATCTCATCCTCTGTCATCCCCTTCTCCTCCTGCCCCCAATCCCTCCCAGCATCAGAGTCTTTTCCAATGAGTCAACTCTTCGCATGAGGTGGCCAAAGTACTAGAGTTTCAGCTTTAGCATCATTCCTTCCAAAGAAATCCCAGGGCTGATCTTCAGAATGGACTGGCTGGATCTCCTTGCAGTCCAAGTCCTTTAAGATCCTAGAATACTGATCTCCTTCAGAATGGACTGGCTGGATCTTCTTGCAGTCCGAGTCCTTTAAGATCCTAGAATACTTCAGTATGGCTGGATCTAGGTTTGCTCAAACCACTCCTTAGCTCTGCTTTCCTCTAAATGGGCTGCACTCTCTACCAATCTGTCTGGAGAGGCCCGTGGCTGCTCTAACCTGACCTTTTCCTCAGTGCAAAGGAAAAGAAGGTTTTGGTTGCCTGAAAGTTGCAGCAAATGTCATGCCTAGGGATAACCCTGAGTCCTATGCTAGAAGTGACCAAGTAAGAGAATGCAGTGGTAAAGAATCCACCTGCCAAGGAGATGCCAGAGATGCAGGTTCGATCTCTTGGACTGGAAGACCCCCTGGAGGAGGAAATGGCAACCCACTCCAGTATTCTTGCCTGGAAATGTCCATGGACAGAGGAGCCTGGCGGGCTACAGCCCATGAGGTTGCTAGAGTCAGGCACCACTGAGTGATTGTGCACTCACAGAAGAGAATGCAATGCTTAACCTGAGCTGGGGTGGTGCCATAGACTGAAATGTGTCTCCTCAAAATTCACATGCTGAAGCCCCTTTGTCCCTGAATTAAGTTCATATTCACAGGTTTCGGGGTTAGGATGTGGACAAGCCTCTTGGGGGAGCCACCCTCAGTAAATGATGTACTGTATTACTGTGTGCGTATCTGTGTGTGTGTGTTTCTGTGTGTGTGTGTGTGTGTGTGTTAAGTCACTTGGTTGTGTCTGAATCCTTGTCACCCTATAGACTGTAGCCTGCCAGGCTCCTCGGTCCATGGGATTTAACTGGCAAGAATACTGGAGTGGGTTGCCATTTCCTCCTCCAGGGGATCTTCCCACATACAGAGACTGAACCCATGTCTCCCTCGTCTCCTGCATTGTAGGATATTACCATTACTATCATCTTTTCTGCCTATAATCAGTTTCCATAGCTCATTTCCTCCAGAGAGTTCAAGGTACAGACTTCAGAAATTTGCCCTTGGAAAAATCTACTGTATGTTTCAGATCAAGTACAAATTCATTTTTTTCCTTAATTTATTACCCAAAATACAATGTGCCAGGCAGAGGGGGACGTGCTGTAAAAGAGTAGGGGCTCTCTACTTAAGGACTAAAATGCCACATGGTGTGGGTAGATTCAAAAAACTGCCACTGTTTCATCAACTTTTGACCATTATTTCATTAAAAATCCTTAATCGTTAATATTTGACAAAGGCTTCTCCTGGTTTTTTTTTTTTCAAATGCTCAGCAAATATATATACACAGCCCTCCCAATATTTCTGATTCCCCCGAGGTGTGTCCTGTGAAGAAAGAATGTGCAATGACTCACTTCCCAGGGAGGGCCCAGGGAAGGGGCCTGGAGTGGGTAGGAGGGCGATACCCTATCAGGCTTTGGTGGATGGGAAAGGACAGTGTGTTTGATAATATGTCTGGTGTTTCTGCTGCAGACATTTTCATTGCATAATTAACTGACCTTCAGGCAATGTTGCTGTAAAAGATAAATCAGTGAAAAATAAAAAAGGGGCATTAAAAAGGAAATAATGAAACATGAGAAATAAATAACAAAATTAAAAAGACTTTATGCAAAATATAAATGTATTTGAATACACTTAAAATGTGTGTCAATTTATGGTTAATACTTCACAGATAATGATTCTATTGTACAGATTGTACCTANATAAATCAGTGAAAAATAAAAAAGGGGCATTAAAAAGGAAATAATGAAACATGAGAAATAAATAACAAAATTAAAAAGACTTTATGCAAAATATAAATGTATTTGAATACACTTAAAATGTGTGTCAATTTATGGTTAATACTTCACAGATAATGATTCTATTGTACAGATTGTACCTAAAATCACTGCAGATGGTGACTGCAGCCATGAAATTAAATGACGCTTGCTCCTTGGAAGAAAAGTTATGACCAACCTAGATAGCATATTAAAAAGTAGACACATTACTTTGCCAACAAAGGTCCATCTAGTCAAAGCTATGGTTTTTCCAGTAGTCATGTATGGATGTGAGAGTTGGACTACAAAGAAAGCTGAGCACTGAAGAATTGATGCTTTTGAATTGTGGTGTTGAAGAAGACTCTTGAGAATCCTTTGGACTGCAAGGAGATCAACCCAGTCAATCCTAAAGGGAATCAATTCTAATTTCATTGGAAGGACTGACGATGAAGCTGAAACTTTGGCCACCTGATGTGAAGAACTGACTCACTTGAAAAGAGCCTGATGCTGGGAAAGATTAAAGGCAGGAGGGGAAAGGGACGACAGAGGATGAGAGGGTTGGATGGCATCACTGACTCAATGGACCTGAGTTTGAATAAACTCCGGGAGTTGGTGATGGACAGGGAGGCCTGGCGTGCTGCAGTCCACGGGGTCCTAGAGTCGGACTCGACTGAGCGATTGAACTGAGCTGAGGCGCTTGTCCTCCAAGTCTTCTGTTCTTAGTATTTTAAAGCTTTCTTTTGCTTTTGTCTCACCTGTCTGTTCAGCTTTGCTTTTTCTCTAAAATTTTTGTCTTTAAGAGAGGCATCAGCTTCCAAATACTAGGATGCATATTTGTACCTGAGCTTTGTGTCATGTTGGGAAAGCTGTTTCTTGGCAGGTTGTCACATGTCCCCTGATAGACGTTCCAAAGTTCTGCAGAAGGTGTGGGTTCAACTCTGTACTTTCAAATCACCAAAGGATCTGCAGACTGACCTGTTATCGTGTTCTAGTGCAGTCTGGTGGTTTAGTCGCTAAGTCGTGTCTGACTCTTGAGACCCCCATGGACTGTAGCCCGCCAAGCTTCTCTGTCCATGGGATTTCCCAGACAAGATTATTAGAGGGGGTTGCCATTTCCTTCTCCAGGGGATCATCCCAACCCAGGGATCGAACCTGGGTCTCCTACATTGCAGGCCAAGTCTTTACCAACTGAGCCATACAATACGTGCTCTGACTTACTCTCTTACTTCACACTTGCAGTAAATTTTATCACCATATTTTCTATCAAGTCCATATACATAGTTGTCATCATCCTCTGTTTTAAGACTGCCACGCCTGCTCGTGACTGTACAGATCGTGAGGGCTGAGATTGACCGGATGGAAGAAGGACAGTCCTATGTTAATAGAGAAATGAAACCAAACTGTCAGCCAGTTGAAAGCCAACAGTCAAACCCAACTGTCAACCAGTATTTTATCTTTTGCAGCAAAATTGCCTCATGACCAATTAATTTTGCAGTGAAAATGCTTGTGGAAAGGATGTCTATGCAAAGATGCTTGAGGTACGAGTGCCCAGAGCCCTTTGATAGATACCACGTGCCTCCTGGACTCGGCTTTTGCCCTGTGGTTTCTGCAGAGAAGCTCAGAACCAGCCCAGCTATCAGTGCCATTTCACATATGGGCAGAGCGAGGCAGAGACAGGATGAGAAAGTCACACCACTGGCAAGGCTGACTCTGGAGCTGGACTCTGAACCCCTCTGCTTCACTCCCTTTCACATTGTAAAAGGTTTTACAGGCACACGTTTTATGGCACTTTGCTTTACTTTGCCTCATGGATATTGTTTTTGTGTTTTTTTTTTTTTTTAACAAATTGAATGTTTGTGGTCACCCTGTAAGCAAGTTTATCGGCGCCATTTTTTTTTTTTAACAGCATTTCCTCACTTGATATCTCATCACATGTTGGTAATTATCATAATATCTCAAGCTGTATTATCACTATTATATTTGTTATGGTGATCTGTGACCCGTTAACTTTGATGCTACTCCTTTGACTCACTGAAGGCTAGGATGATGATCAGCAATAAAGTATTTTGAAGTTACGGTGTGTACCTTGTTTATTTAGACATAATGTCATCGCATACTTAATAGGCTACAGTATAGTGTGAACATAACTTTTATGTGCACTGGGAAAGCAAAAACAGTTTTGTGACTCACTTTATTGTGATATTTGCTTTATTGCAGTGGGCTGGAACTGAACCTGCAGTATCTCTCGGGTGTGTCTGTGTAGCACAGAGAGGGCCCATTCTGGGAAGGCAGGTTAATTTATGTTTGTCTTCAGTTGCCAAGTGCTGACCAGGTTCTGCTGTGTGGCTTAGAAGCCTTTTCTGGAAGTTGAGCTCAGAGCCCTTTCCTGGAAGTTTTCCAGTGATTCTCAGAATATTTGCGGTAAATGATCTGTTGTTGTCTTTCTAAAGTTCTCCTGTGGGTTCTCCTGTGTACTACTACACAGCTCATGGCATGCAGCTCAGAATACCCACACGAGTCTGTCGTCTCTTCAGAGAGACACACCCATCAGTCACTTTGGTGAACATCACAGCAAGATCAAGTTGATGCAAATATGTCTGAACACTTACTCTCAAGTGACTGGGCCAGGGCAGCCTGTAACATGGGGGCCTGACACCCCGCTTTGCCAGCAGTGTCCCCCAGTACTTGATGGTGACCCAGGCAGGGACCCAAACCTATCTTCTCTCTTGGGGAGTCTGAGTGGGACACAGAAGCCATGACGAAGCGAGTTCAGGATTAAGCTGAAGCCATGTATAAGCGGGCCTCCCTGTGGCTCAGCTGGTAAAGAAGCCACCTGCAATGCGGGAGACCTGGGTCTGATCCCTGGGTTGGGAAGATCCCCTGGAGAAGGGAAACGCTACCCACTCCAGTATTCTGGCCTGGAGAATTCCATGGACCACATAGTCCATGGGGTAGCAAAAAGTCAGACACAACTGAGCGACATTCATTCACTTCACTTCGTGTATAAGCAGAAGGATGGAACAGGCAGAGGCCTTAAGGAAACAGAAACCACTGCAGTTCAGAGGAGGGTAAGGAATCAGGAGAGCAAGCAGCTGACCCGAGGATGGTGGGTATCAGAGTTGATACGGGGGCACTACAGGTGCCCAGATAAAATTCCAGGCCCCCTTCCTGTTTTAGGAGGAGCTGCCTCAGTTCCCATGAGTCTGATAATACTCCCCACTTGTGAAATACTTGCCATCCCCACTGCGCTCTGAGATCATATGAGTGCGTCTCTTCCCTGCAACCCAGACTCAAGGGTGGAGAGGATTTTTAGCCTGGTTCTCTGAAAGACAGAATCTAAGAGTATAGCTTGCATATGAATGTGTTACTGGGAGTGCAAAACCTAGGAAGCAAGAGTGAGGGCAGAGGGGGAGTGAAGCAGGGAAGGAAGGGGAACACACAGTACGAGGCGTACAGAGCTGGTCACAGCATTGCCGCAAACACAACAGGCTCCTCAGCCACCAACGAGGCTGCACAGAGCCCCTTCACAGTGTCTTCAGTTCAGTCCAGTCCAGTCGCTCAGTCGTGTCCGACTCTTTGGGACCCCGTGGACTGCAGCACACCAGGCCTCCCTGTCCATCACCAACTCCCAGAGTTTACTCTAACTCATGTCCATTGAGTCGGTGATGCCATCCAACCATCTCATCCTCTGTTATCCCCTTCTCCTCCTGCCTTCAATCTTTCCCAGCATCAGGGTCTTTTCAAATGAGTCAGTTCTTCACATCAGGTGGCCAAAGTATTGGAGTTTCAGCTTCAGCATCAGCCCTTCCAATGAATATTCAGGACTGATGGACTCGTTGGATCTCCGTGGGAGGAAAAAGGCAGACAGTTGAAGGGATGGCTCCTTCCCATCTCCTGCCCCTCTTCTGTGAGAGTGTGCCCACAGGGTACTAACTGGCCACACTTCCCCACTGGCTGATAGAGCGGCCAGGGTCCCCGCGGGTTGGCAAGGACATGTTACAACCTCACAAACTGGAAGTCTGAAGGTGGAATGGCTCTAGGCTCACATAATTTACTGACTCAATCATGCCATTGGATTCCTTCCAGCTACAGACTAGCTCTCCTCCTGGTTAACAAAATAACTGCCACAGATTCAAGCAGCATACCCAGACACAATAGCATCCATCAAAAGACGGACCTAACACCCTGCCTGGTACTTTATAGAGGTGGCCGTCTCCCTTGGATCTCTTAGAACAAAGACAATTTCACAGAAATCCCCCAGCAGAACTTTTGGCAATTTTCATGGCCTAGAATTGCATCTTGTCCAGGCCAAGGATTACATCTTGTCCAGGCCCATTGCCCTGATTGGCTTATATTAACAAGGATTTACCTCTGAGTTAGGGGTACAGTCATCTGTGTTAAGAGTGGATACTTGAATAAATTTGGGGCTCTCTTAATAAGGAAGAAGGGGACTGGGTCATAGATCAATGTATTAGAATGTAAGTTCTGCTGTTGTTACAGAAAAACTTGAAATGACCATGCCTGAAGCAAAGTAGCAGTTTGTCTCTCCTGAGACAGTCATGGGATTGGGAGCCGGACTGCCTCCATCTCACTGACCCACCACACCCAGGTGCTACCCTGACTGCTCTGTGCACCCCTGCCTGCATTCCAGCCCACAGGGAAGCAGAAGGACAAAGAGAGGGTGTGCTCTTCCTTTGAAGAGCATGACATAAAATTGCACACGCTGCTTCTGCACATTACCTTGGCCAGGACTTAGACACACGTGTGATATTGTGACTTAGAATAAGAAATATATTTTGGGGCTTCATCTCTGTTCCTGGCACAGAGCTCCTAAAATCCTTGGAATATACTAAGTGATGGAAGAGGCAAAGGTGTCCTGTGTTGTTAGCGAGGTGACTTTTAGAAGCACCTGAGTATGGGGGCTGGTTGCCAGAAGTACTGGAACGTTCAGTCCCACCCCCCTGAGCTCCACGGAGAGGAGGGGGCCTGAGATTGAGCTCAACCACTAGCGGCCAATGATTCAATCAATTGTGCCTATGCAAAGGTGTCCTGTGTTGTTAGCGAGGTGACTTTTAGAAGCACCTGAGTATGGGGGCTGGTTGCCAGAAGTACTGGAACGTTCAGTCCCACCCCCCTGAGCTCCACGGAGAGGAGGGGGCCTGAGATTGAGCTCAACCACTAGCGGCCAATGATTCAATCAATTGTGCCTATGCAAAGGTGTCCTGTGTTGTTAGCGAGGTGACTTTTAGAAGCACCTGAGTATGGGGGCTGGTTGCCAGAAGTACTGGAACGTTCAGTCCCACCCCCCTGAGCTCCACGGAGAGGAGGGGGCCTGAGATTGAGCTCAACCACTAGCGGCCAATGATTCAATCAATTGTGCCTATGTAATAGTTCAGTTCAGTTCAGTTGCTCAGTCGTGTCTGACTCTTTGCAACCCCATGGACTGCAGCACGCCAGGCCTCCCTGTCCATCACCAACTCCCAGAGCTTACTCAAACTCATGTCCATTGAGTCAGTGATGCCATCCAACCATCTCATCCTCTGTCGTCCCCTTCTTCTCCCGCCTTCAATCTTTCCCAGCACCAGGGCCAATGTAATCAGGTCTCCATAAAAACTCAGAAGGATGGGGTTTAGAGTTTCCAGCTGAGGAACACATGGCGGTGCAGAGAGCTTGGTGTGTTAGGAGAGGGCATGGGAGCTCCAGCCCCACACACGCTGCCCTGTGCGTCCCTTCTATCTGGCTGTCCCAGAGTTACAGCGTTTTAAGTAAGGCGCTTCTGGTGAGTAAAAGCTTTCTCTGAGTTCCGTGAATTGCTCTAGGAAGCTGACCAAACCCAAAATGGGGATGGGAGTTGTTGGAACATACAATCTATAGCCAGTCAGTCAGAAGCACAGGTGATAACTTGGACTTGGCAACTGGTATCTGATGGGGGAGAGGCAGGGGGAAACAGAGTCCTTAACCTGTGGGAATCCAACACTATCTCCAGGCAGATGTCAGAACTGAGTTGAATTGTAGGAGATCCAACTGGTGTCTGGAAATTTCTTGCAAGTGTGGGGGCGGGGGAACCGCTCCACACATTGAAATTGGTCCCAGGAAATTTGCTGGTGGTCCAGTGGCTAAGACTCTGAGCTTCCAATGCAGGGGACCCAGGTTCTATCCCTGGTCAGGGAACTAGATCCTGCATGCTGTAACTAAGACCTGGTGCAGCCAAATAAATAAATATTTTTTAAGCAATAAATTAGTCCCAGAATTGTACATGGCCACATATAGCAGCAGAGGAGGCTGGGAAATGTTGTCATTATCATAGATAGCAAGCATCTTGCTAAAAATAAATGTTTCATTGCTATGGAAAAGAAAGAGAATAAATGCTCTGAAACAGTCATCAGACTTTGCCATTGTAGGCAAGCAACAGTATCTGATCAATGGGCTCCATCCTAATTGTGATTCACTATTTGTATGATTACTCATTAAATGTTTATATTTCTAAATACATCCTGAGGTGGGTTTTTTTTTTTTTTTTTTTGTGAGCAGGTACTACATCTGTCCAGTGCCCTGCTCAGTACTGACACTGAAAACAAATCAATCTATTTCAGAAGTGCAGCAAAGGAATTCCATACTGATAAAGAGCTTTTCACCAGAAAATGTTCTTTCCTGATCTGCATTTTCAAAGCCTGTGTTGGTATAAGAGTCGTGAATAATGAAACCAACATCCATTCAAGGGAAGCTTCCGTCTTGCAGAGATGAAGGGCTAGGAGAGAGCTACTGAGACTGTAATACAATTTGGTGCCAATAAAATGGGGCAATAGTAAATTCAAGGCCGTGGGATTTACACTATAAAGCCCACCCAATTATAGAGCAAACAACCAACCCCCACCTGCCACAGTTCCTCTAGTTTCAGTCATTTTACGAACACAGACTTCCCCGGACATTGCCTGGTGATGTCATAGAGAGAATTTTGATAGTCATTACATTTCTGGCTGGAGGGCCGAGGAGGCCAAGGAGACTCGGAGCTGAGTGGAACATAAAATGACTGAGTTCAAAAGACACAAAGTCAATTGTCTATAAAGTTAATGAGTTGGCTGCAGGCCTCTGGTCCCTGCTGCCTGCTCGCAGGGCGGTGATGGGGGTCAGCCTGTCCTGAGAGTTCACCCTTCAGCAAGGGATGTTCTCATTAGGACTTTGCATGATTTAACCCCATTCAGCCTCCACCACACAGAACAACCTGATGAGAGATGGTCTATTTTTACCCACAGTCCCTGGGGAAACTGAGGCCTAGCTGTAGGATACATACTTTGCCCAAGGTCATAGAGCTAGAAAGTAGTAGAGGTGGGATTCAAACCCACGCTTCCTGAGCTTGTATTTTTGCCCACCCTCCCACCCCTCATATGCAAACTGCCTCTTGTTTTCAAATGGGCATGTCTTCCTGGGTCTGGGGCAACAGAGCAAAATAAGACATATGAAGGGAATTTTTCATAAAGCTCAATTCACAGGGGAGTCTCGACTCACAGGGTAGGGACATTTGAAAATCAGCACATGGCAAAAGAAAGTCAAATTTAGTTCAAAGTAGATCGGCATAGGGGCTCGGATCACACTTGCATCCAAATTCATTAAGTGATCTTTAAGTTTGGGAATTTCGCTGTATCTAAATTTTGCCTCCAAGAAATCACACACACACACACGTCAGATTCTAGTAAGTGATACACATGCTGATGTGTGCTGCCTCAGCAACTGCCTTTGAAATGTAACAAAAATAAGACGGGGACCTCCCTGGCAGTCCAGTGGTTGCGACTCCAAGCCTCCAATGCAGGGGGGCACAGCTTTGGTTCCTGACTGGGGGACTAAGGGCCCCCATGCTGTGCAGTACAGCCCCCAATTTTTTTTTTTTTTTTCAAAATGCTGAAAAAAATAAGATCGATGGAGAGAGGGATGGAGGAATATACAAATGTGAGAAAGCTGTGAAGCGAAACAGTAATGGTAGAACAGAAGAAGTGGGTATATCAGGGTTCTTTGTACAGCTCTTTCAATTTGAATTTATATATTTGAAGATGCGTTTAATATAATGTTGAGAGAGAAAAGGAATATTTGAAAATCTGTTAGGAGGTTGCTATTGTGGAAACTGATACTCTGTCCCCCGTTGGCCATCACAGAGTTTTCTCCAGTGTTAAAAACCAAATATTAGTGGTTGAGCACCTGACAAAGTGGTTGGTTTGAGTTTGTGGGCCAAGTTGTGGCAATCATATGTATCTTTGGGCACTCAGCTGGAAGTACAGTGAACAGGAGAGTTCGTGCTATTTAAAGAACTTTCAGCCACATCTGAAACATTTTCACACAGCTGTGAACTAAAATTCATATTGTACTGCAAGACAAGAAAAAGTTAAACCTAAAAATGTTTTCTCTGCCCTTTGCCCTCCTCTCTGCCTGCACTCTGTGTTGTGTATCTGCGTTATTCCTCGACCAAACCTCCCCACTGGCAGAAACACCTACTCAGTTCTAAAGAGCAGTATTCTCCCAACATCAACAGGACAACTCCTGAGGAGAGAACTTCCCTTCTTGATCCTCTAAGGTGCCATGATGACCCAAGGCCCACTACTGAACTGCTAAATTGTGAAACTGTTCTTATCACTGATGGTACATCCCTCTGTCTCAAAAACTTTCATAACCATGCTTGACCTCCGACCAAGAGAACAACTCTTGGAGGTTTCTGAGAGGCTGTTCCCAGGTTATAATTCTCAATTTGGCTCAAATAAAACTTTCCATTTTTAAATTTTTTCCTTTTTAATTATTGTCTTTATTTATTGTTAATACAAATTTATTTATTTTAATTGGAGGCTAATTACTTTACAATATTGTATTGGTTTTGCCATATATCAACATGAATTCGCCACGGGTGTACAAGTGTTCCCCATCCTGAACCCCCCTCCCATCTCCCTCTCATACCATCCCTCTGGGTCATCCCAGTGCACCAGCCCCGAGCATCCTGTATCCTGCATCGAACCTGGATTGGCGATTCATTTCACATATGATATTATACATGTTTCAATTTCTTTCTTACATTAGCTGATTGATTTTTTTGGTCATAGCTGACTCCCAACAGTTTAAATGTTCATATGACATGGTTCTAATATAGTCATTTAAAAAAAGTCCTTTAAGAGTATGTCCTGCCACTCTGTTACAGGTTTAAGTAGCCATTTTCTTCCAAGGAGAAATGGATGGCAATGATGTTCACAGGAAGGGTTTCTTTCTTGAAGTGCAAACAACAAAGTGAAAACTCTGCGATCCCAGGCCTCTCAAATGTGGGCAGGGCTTTTATCTGCTTCATGTCCCGTTATCTCCCCAGTGCCTGGCACAAGAGTCACTCACTGAATAAATATTTGTTGAATTCATTTTACAAGCCTGTGAAATCTGAAGGGCTGGGGAGAATAAAAGCCTGAAGCAAGATATAAAAAGTCCTTACTGAGCCCATGGACTGCTTGGTACCCGGCCCCAAACAGATGTCCTGTGATCATCTGCTCAGGACACGGTTGTCAAGGCACTCCAACCGACAGGAGCAGACTGCAACCTGGCTGCCATGCCCCAGGGTCACCCTCGCTCCGTAAACTTCACTTGGGACATCTTTCCCACAAGCACGGAAAGCAGTGCTCTGTGATGCACCTCGAAAGCCTAGAGGACCTGTGTGTTTTGACCCCCAAGGGAGGGTCACTGGATTTGCATCTCCATTGGATGAAGAAAAAAAGACACCAGAAAGAAACAAAGCAGAGAGGAGCCCAGAACTGCCAAGGGTACAGGGTCTTTCAGAAAAGACATCAAGGGTGCTGTAACTACTGACTTAATGATGAGCTGGTCTGGTGGAACCTTCTGACCTGGAAAAGATGCCCGGTTTTGAATACTGTCACTTTTCGGTGGTATTTTAACCCCTCCAATGGGCATCCAAATCTCTACCATTTAGTTTTCTTATAAGAGTTGAACAGCAAAGCCCCATCCCTAAACTGAACCCCACAAGGCTTAGAATTTGGCCATTTGTACCTCTAAGATAGTTCAGGAGAATGTACTTGGAAATGAAGTTAGGATGTATGGAAATGGATGGAAACTGTTCAGGTCTGGAATACAGTTGGAGTGCTTATAATTTATGTGAATTTTGCAGGTAACAGGCCCAGCTATGCTTGAGTCTGGAGCACATGCCCCCATCTTGGTGCGTATGAGATGGAAGCCAGTAATCTGCTGTCCCCTTCAACATGGCCCCAAGAAACAACCCCTTACAGTGCTCAACCAGAGAACACAGTGGTGGGTTCCAGCCTTGGAAGAAATAAGCTAGGTGTACAGAGAGATTGTACAGGCTTCTTGGTGGCTCAGTGGTAAAGAATCTGCCTGTAATGCAGGAGACATAGGAGACGCAGGTTTGATCCCTGGGTGGGAAGATCCCCTGGAGGAGGAAATGGCAACTGACTCTAGTATTCTTGCCTGGGAAATCCCATGGACAGAGGAACCCCAGTCGGCCACAGTCCATGGGTTTGCAAAGAGTCGAACACAACTTACTGACTGAGCATGTGCGGCGATACAGTGCTGTATATTCCAGGAATTTAAGAAACTAGTCCAAAGGTATCTTTGCCAATGCGTGGATTTCATCATCCCTGCTGATGCTGGAACCTGCCCCGTTGCATCCCCACACAGGAAAGGATGGGGAGAATGAACACACAGCCCATTTTCTGTGAAACCAGCAGCAACTCTCATCCTCTGGGACGTTTTGGTCAATTGCAGCTTGGGACGTTCTCATTGGAGGGTCTGGCGGTCTTCGTCTGACCCTGTGAACACACCACAGGCGTACATGTGACTTCTGAGTCTTTGAAAGCTGGCATTGACAGTGATCTTGGGAGCAGCCTTCCCAAATGCCTCCTCAGCTCAGTCTGCCGGTGCTGGGGGTGGGCGTGAAAGGATTTGCCCCCTGCCCCCTGCTGTCAGGGCCTCCCCAACCACACCAGGCTGCCCTGAGCCTGGGCAACAGCTTGTTTGTGGCAGGGCGCTCTGGCCATCAGCTTCACAAAATGCCGAGCTGCTTTTGTGCTCCTTCCACAGAAACAGAGGCCCTTCACTTTCCTCCTTTGTTAAAGGCGGCTGGAGAAGACAGCAGCAGTGAATGAGGCCATCTTTTTATAGCCTCTCCAAAGGCCAGGCTTTCTTCTGTGGCTGAAAGTGGCCCATGACACACTGCGGGCATCAAAGGAATGGATTATCCACCTGGCCTTCACGTCAGGGCTGTGCTCACTTTTCTTCAGCCAAGCCACCCAGGGCTCAGTTTGATGTGTTTCATTTCTGCTCCTGCGTGACAGAGCCCACAAACACCCCTAGCCTGTAGGAGGCCTTGAGCAATACTCACCCCCTTCCTCTGGGGCGAGCCATCTGGACCATGCCAGATATGAAGTGGGTGATTCAGTCCCATGAATCAAGTCCCAGATCCAAACTGGGTCCAGCTTGTCACAGCACAGAGAGGGACAAAGAGCCTGGCATCCTTGCGTGTCCAAAGTCATTTTACAGGACAGTCCTCATGCTGCTGTGTGGGTTTTGTTCACTTGCAGGTGGGTTACTGATGATTCACTTACCATCCGTTGACTTAGAACAGACTTGTTGACCACCTACTATGTGCCATGCTCTTCTGTAAGTGCCTCAGATGCACCCAGTGGACAAAACACAGGTCTCAGCCATCTGGGGTGACATTGTAGAGAAAGTGCTGGAATTTATTGACTCAGACACTCTTGAGGGAAAATGTTGCCACAGATAAGTAGGCGGGGCAACAGGCACTGATCAGGGCATCCTGGCAAACCACAGGGGAGATATGCGGTGTTATAAGAGCTTGCTTGTAGTAGACACAGTCAGGTGCTCCTATAGCAGGATGCACAGGCATTCTGGAGGTAAGCCGTGCCAGGTTTCAGTCCCCACTCAGCGACTTTCTCACTGGGTCTCATCAACTCTGTGTCTCTTCTTTTCTGATCTTCAGGTTCCCTGGGTAGTAGGATTAAGTCAAGAAACACATGGAAGGCATTTGGCACCTGGGTTGGAGTTTAGAATCTGTTGGTTTCCCATAACTCAACTCAATGCCATCCACCCCCCCAAACACACACACAACACACCTACACACATTTATAAATCTAATAAATTACTCTTGAATATCTAAAGTAGTTTACTTAGATTTGCATGAAACTTTGTTTCTGCTAGAGGAAAAGGAGGGTAAGATCAGTGAGAAAATCATGATAAGCACTATATTTATTGAATGTTTTCTATAAATGCTAAGTCATTTCTATGTTCATTGTGTTTCATAATCCTTACAATCTCTATGAAGCAGGTCATGGTTTTGTTGACCCATTTTAAAGATAAGGAGAGTAAGGTCTACATCAGGGGTCAGCAAATGTTTTCTGTAAACGGCCAGCCAGAGAGTTAAATATTTTGGGTCTTGAGGGTTCAACTATTCATTTTGCATGGTACCAAGAAAGCAGTCATGTTTAACTTATATGCAGAGTATTTCACGAGAAATGCTGGGCTTGATGAAGCACAAGCTGGAATCAAGATTTCCAGGAAATATCAATAACCTCAGATATGCAGATAACACCAGCCTTACGGCAGAAAGTGAAGAGGAACTAAAAAGCCTCTTGATGAAAGTGAAAGAGGAGAGTGGAAAAGTTGGCTTAAAACTCAACATTCAGAAAACTAAGATCATGGTATTTGGTCTATCACTTCATGGCAAATAGATGGGGAAGCAAGGGAAATAATGACAGAATTTATTTTTGGGGGGCTCCAAAATCACTGAAGATGGTGACTGCAGCCATGAAATTAAAAGACGCTTGCTCCTTGGAAGAAAAGTTATGACCAACCTAGACTGCATATTCAAAAGCAGAGACATTACCTTGCTAACAAAAGTCCGTCTAGTCAAAGTTTGGTTTCTCCAGTAGTCATGTATGGATGTGAGAGTTGGACTATAAAGAAAGCTGAGCACTGAAGAATTGATGCTTTTGAACTGTGGTGTTGGAGAAGACTCTTGAGAGTCCCTTGGACTGCAGGAGATCCAACCAGTCCATCCTAAAGGAAATCAGTCCTGATTATTCGTTGGAAGAACTGATGTTGAAGCTGAAACTCTGATACTTTGGCCATCTGATGTGAAGAACTGACTCATTGGAAAAGACCCCAATGCTGGGAAAGATTGAAGGCAGAAGAAGGGGACGACAGAGGATGAGATACATGGTCCATTGAGTTGACAATGGACCAACTCAATGGATATGAGTTTGAGTAAACTCCTGGAGTTGGTGATGGACAGGGAGGCCTCCATGGGGTTGCAAAGAGTTGGACACTACTGAGCAACTGAACTGAACTGAAGCAAAAGGTGTGACTGGACTGTGATCCAATAAAACTTTATTTATAACAACAGCTACTCTGGTTCAAGATGGTGGCATAGAAGGATGTGGGCTCATCTCCTCCTGCAAGAGCACAAAAATTGCAACTAGCTATTGAACAACCATCGAACGGAGGATGCTGGAACCCACTAGAAAAAGATACCCCACATCCAAAGACAAAGAAGAAGCTGCAGCAAGATGGTAAGAAGGGTGCAATCATGATAAAATCAAATCCTATACTCACCAGGTGGGTGACCTGCAGGCTGAAGAACAATAACACCAAAGAAGTTCTCACACTGTTGTGAGGATTCTGAACCCCATGTCAGGCTTCCTAGCCTAGGGATTTGACAAAGGGACTGGGATTCACCAGGGAATCTGGCCTTGAGGCCCAGGGGGATTTGACTTCCAGAGGACTGGGGGAAACAGAGACTCCTGTCTTGGAGGGAACAAACAAAATTTTGCATACACCAAGACCCAGAGAAGAAGAGCAGTGACCTCACAGAAGACTGAATCAAAACTACCTGCTAGTGTTGGAGGGCTTCCTGCTGAGGCAGGGGTTGGCAGGGGCTCATCACAGAGATAGGCACTTGGCATAAACCCTCCTGGAGTTCACCATTAACCCTATGATAGAGCCTGTAGACCCTAGGGCTGGGTCGCCTCAGGCCAAATAACTACCAGGGAGGGAGAGCAACTCCACTCATCAGCAGATAACTGGATTAAAGCTTTACTGAACAAGAACCTGCCCACCAGAGCAAGACCCAGTTTTCCCTAGCCACTCCCATAGGCCTTCCCCAGGGGCTCAGTGGTAAAGAATCTGTCTGCAATGTAGGAGACACAGTAGACTCAGGTTTGATCCCTGGGTTANTAATGACAGAATTTATTTTTGGGGGGCTCCAAAATCACTGAAGATGGTGACTGCAGCCATGAAATTAAAAGACGCTTGCTCCTTGGAAGAAAAGTTATGACCAACCTAGACTGCATATTCAAAAGCAGAGACATTACCTTGCTAACAAAAGTCCGTCTAGTCAAAGTTTGGTTTCTCCAGTAGTCATGTATGGATGTGAGAGTTGGACTATAAAGAAAGCTGAGCACTGAAGAATTGATGCTTTTGAACTGTGGTGTTGGAGAAGACTCTTGAGAGTCCCTTGGACTGCAGGAGATCCAACCAGTCCATCCTAAAGGAAATCAGTCCTGATTATTCGTTGGAAGAACTGATGTTGAAGCTGAAACTCTGATACTTTGGCCATCTGATGTGAAGAACTGACTCATTGGAAAAGACCCCAATGCTGGGAAAGATTGAAGGCAGAAGAAGGGGACGACAGAGGATGAGATACATGGTCCATTGAGTTGACAATGGACCAACTCAATGGATATGAGTTTGAGTAAACTCCTGGAGTTGGTGATGGACAGGGAGGCCTCCATGGGGTTGCAAAGAGTTGGACACTACTGAGCAACTGAACTGAACTGAAGCAAAAGGTGTGACTGGACTGTGATCCAATAAAACTTTATTTATAACAACAGCTACTCTGGTTCAAGATGGTGGCATAGAAGGATGTGGGCTCATCTCCTCCTGCAAGAGCACAAAAATTGCAACTAGCTATTGAACAACCATCGAACGGAGGATGCTGGAACCCACTAGAAAAAGATACCCCACATCCAAAGACAAAGAAGAAGCTGCAGCAAGATGGTAAGAAGGGTGCAATCATGATAAAATCAAATCCTATACTCACCAGGTGGGTGACCTGCAGGCTGAAGAACAATAACACCAAAGAAGTTCTCACACTGTTGTGAGGATTCTGAACCCCATGTCAGGCTTCCTAGCCTAGGGATTTGACAAAGGGACTGGGATTCACCAGGGAATCTGGCCTTGAGGCCCAGGGGGATTTGACTTCCAGAGGACTGGGGGAAACAGAGACTCCTGTCTTGGAGGGAACAAACAAAATTTTGCATACACCAAGACCCAGAGAAGAAGAGCAGTGACCTCACAGAAGACTGAATCAAAACTACCTGCTAGTGTTGGAGGGCTTCCTGCTGAGGCAGGGGTTGGCAGGGGCTCATCACAGAGATAGGCACTTGGCATAAACCCTCCTGGAGTTCACCATTAACCCTATGATAGAGCCTGTAGACCCTAGGGCTGGGTCGCCTCAGGCCAAATAACTACCAGGGAGGGAGAGCAACTCCACTCATCAGCAGATAACTGGATTAAAGCTTTACTGAACAAGAACCTGCCCACCAGAGCAAGACCCAGTTTTCCCTAGCCACTCCCATAGGCCTTCCCCAGGGGCTCAGTGGTAAAGAATCTGTCTGCAATGTAGGAGACACAGTAGACTCAGGTTTGATCCCTGGGTTAGGAAGATCCCTAGAGAAGGGAATGGCAACCCACTCCAGTATTCTTGCCTGGAGAATCCCATGGATGGAGGAGGCTGGTGGGCTACAGTCCATAGGGTGGCGAAGAGTCGGACATGACTGAAGCGACTTAGCACGCATGCATGCAGTCACTCCCATCAAGAACCTTACACAAGGCTCTTTGTCTCAGCCATCAGAGGGCAGACAGAAGGAGCAAAGAGAAGCATAGTCTCACAGCGGCTAAAACAAAAACCAGATGATAGAAAGTTAATCATGAGGAAAAGCAGAAAGTTATATCCCAGATGAAAGGACAAGATAAAACCCCAGAAAAACAACTAAATGTGGTGATAGGCAATCTTCCAGAAAAGGAGTTCAGAATAATGATATTGAAGATGATCTAGGATCTTGGGAAAAGAGTGGAGTCAAAGACTGAGAAGATGCAAGAAATGTTTACCAAAGACCTACAAGGACTAAGGAACAAGCAAAGAGAGATGAATAATATGCTGGTGCTGCTGCTAGGCTGCTTCAATCGTGTCCGACTCTGTGCGACCCCATAGACGGCAGCCCACCAGGCTCCCCCATCCCTGGAATTCTCCAGGCAAGAACACTGGAGTGGGTTGCCATTTCCTTCTCCAATGCATGAAATTGAAAAGTGAAAGTGAAGTCGCTCAGTCGTGTCCAACTCTTGGTGACCCTATGGACTGCAGCCCACCAGCCTCCTCTGTCCATGGGATTTTGCAGGCAAGAGTACCAGAGTGGTGTGCCATTGCCTTCTCTGGAATGATACACTAGAAGATATCAATAGCAGAATAACTGAGGCAAAAGAACAGATAAATGACCTGGAGGATAGAATGGTGGGAATCACTGCCACAGAACAGAATGTAGAAAAAAGAATGAAAAGAAGTGAAGTCAGCCTAAGAGACCTCTGGGGCAACATTAAATGCACCGACATTTGCATTATAGGGGTCCTAGAAGGAGAAGAGAGAGAGAGAACCTGAGAAAATATTCAAAGAGATAATAGCTGAAAACTTCCCTCTCATGGGAAAGGAAATAGCCAACCAAGTCCAGGGAGCACAGAGGGTGCCAGGCAGGATGAAGCCAAGGAGGAACACACTGGGACACATAGTAATCAAACTGACAAAAATTAAAGACAAAGATAAAATGTGAAAAGCATCAAGGGAAGAAGGACAAATAACACAAGGGAACTCCTGTTAGGCTGTTCAGAGGATTTATCAACAGAAATTCTACAAGGCAGGAGGGAATGGCATGAAATATTTAAAGTGATGAAAGGGAAGAACCTGCAACCAAGAACACTCTACCTAGCAAGACTCTCCTTCAGATTTGATAGAGAAACCAAAAGCTTTCCAGACAAGCAAAAGTTAAGAGAATTCAGTACCACCAAACTAGCTTTACAGGAAATGCTAAAGGGATTTCTCTAGGTGGAAACACAAGAGAAGGAAAAGACCTACAGAAAATAAACCCAAAACAATTATGAAAACAAATGGCAATAGGATCATATATATCAATCATTACTTTAAATGTAAATGGATTAAATGCACCTATCAAACCTGCCTGGGTGGGTGAAAATTTGTGCATGTATGCACTTCCACTTACCATATCACTCTGCCTAAACCCCCAAATTGTATGTAAGTATTTTATATTGTTAGGTCAATCATGTTCCCATTTTGGCTTGCAATTGTAATGATCTTTTTTAAAGTTTATATTTATATTTTATTTTTATTTTATATTTTATACTTTTGATTGTGAAAACTGATAAACATCTTTTACTATTGTGATTATAGAGTTATTATTCACTTAATACCATTGTATCATGCCTGGTTAACAGAAAAATAATAGAGTTCCATATCACCAAAACTAGGATCTAATAGAAAAACCTGCAATCATTTTTAAAAATCCAGATGTGGATCATAATTATCTTGGAACCTTTTGAAAAATACAAATACCCCAGTATTGTTGTTTTTTTTTCCTCCAGAGCTCCAGATATGTTTCTAATGAACAGTTATGTTGAAAAACAACTGAACTATATGATGGTCTTTTACTTTTATCTAGTTTGTTTCACTTTTTCTATGTCATATGCAGTGCTCCCATTTCATTTAGTTTATGTTCTCCAATTTCTCCATCTCTTCCTTTTTTTATTTTTGATGGTCTTTCTCAAGGCTTTATCAAGTGTAGTAGAAAAGCTTTTGTGTATATATATATATTTTAGAAAACATGAATTTTTGCCTAACTAAAAAAATGATGACATTTTGATTCTATTTGTTTAACAGTATGAACAGAATGCTAGATTTCTAATTAAAAACAGATATGCAACAAGCAACAATGGTTTGCTGTATAGCATAGGGAACTACAAGCAATATCTTGTAATAACTTATGATGGAAAATAATTTCAAAAATAATATACGTGTACTTGTATAACTGAATTACCTTGCTGTGCACTTGAAACATTGTAAGTCAATTATACTTCAGTAAAATACATATATTAAAAATAAAAAGCTAGATGTGGCTTTTTGGCCATAGTTTGTGGAAACCTTTGACCTACAGATCTGAATTCCAGCTCAAGCTCATCAGGCTGGTGAAGGATGAGCAACATTGATACATACTGTCCTGCATCTTGGTTTTGCTCCACTACTGAGATTCTTTGGATATGTTTCCATATTACAATAAACAGCCATCTCATTCTTTTTAATTGCTGCAGAGCAATCCCTGGCAGTTAAATCATGGTTTGTTTAGTTGATCCTCTTCTGATCAATGGATGAGGTTTTACCCTCTGGTCTGAAGGTAGGTTACATTTTTTGCTAATACAAATATGACACAAACTTCCTTTGGCAAAGTCATTTTGCTCCAGGGGAACTGTATCTTTAGAGTAGATTTCTAGGAGAGGGATCTAAGACATGTTGCAGGAAACTAGACTCGTGAAGAAGCCGTGTGAAGACGGGTGATCCAAGAACTGTAGAACCTTCCTTCATCCCGTGCTTAGCTTGCTGATCTCCCATGCCGGCAAGCACCAAACACCATGATTAGCCTCCAGATAAAGGTAACTCTAGGAGACAATGAATGACTAAATGGCTATCCTGGGACAGGTGAACCTTTATCAATTCTACCTTCTTGATCTTGAACTAATTTCTTCACATCTATTCCATCTAAAGCAGAAACCTAAACTGTGAGCTTCCTGAGAAAAGAGACTGTCAGTCCACAGTGAGTGCCTGATTCATCCATTCATTCACAGATATGTATCAAGTACCCACAATGGGTCCCATGCTGTGCTAGAGCTGGGACTACAGTGATAACAGGGGAGACAAGGTCCCTGGTCTTGGGAGGCGAAAGCCTGGTGGGGCTTGGAGACAAGGCTATGGTAAGGGCTTTGACACAGGACAGATAGAGCATTACAGGGACCCATAGAAGGGAATTCAGGTGGAGGGTTGGCAATCAGAGAAAGCCTCCTGGAAAAAGGGGGTCTAGCCTAAGACTTGAAGCCGTTCACTAACAGTGTCAGTTAGGGTTGACAACTTTTGGCTGCTATCAGCAGACACCCAAAGTAACAATGGCTTAAACATGATAAGAGTTTCAGGCCAGAAGGTGGGCTGTCCAGAAATAGTGGTGGCAGTATTGTGGTCACCGGGGATCTAGAAGTCTTCTATCTTTTGGGGTTGTCATCCTTAGCCAGGGCTTTCATCCCCAACAATGCCTCATAGTTCACAATAACTTCTGGAGTAAGCCATCATATCTATATTCCAGGCTGGAAGCAAGAGTTAGGAGTGTGTAAAAAGGACCAGGTCCAGCTGTCTGCTCCTTTCCTAAGGAGCTGTCTGAAAGTCTCACCTAAGAACTTCTGTTTATATTTCACTGACCTCAGCATAGAGTCTGGGCATTTCCAGTTGCACTGTAGAGGGAGACAACATCCTTTGCGTTGACCCCAACAGAGACAGTGACATCAGGTGGCCACTCCTTGGGAAGAGATGATGGCAGTGCAGAGAAAATTGAATCATTTTGCATTTTTTAAAACCTGATTAAACTTCCAGATAATCTCCAGCTTTGCTCAAGTCTACTTAGAAATCAACACCAAAGGCAGAGTCTCCTTTTTAGAGTGATCAGTTCCCTCCCTTATCTCTGTTTATGACACAAAGGAAATGGAGAAGAGGAAGACAAGATTTCTTACCACTGGAGAATGGACAGCCACCACCCCTTGACCCAAGATGATTTAACAGTCTGAATGCCCCCCAGGCTCCTAGGGGTGGGCAAACATGATGTTCTATGGACCTGCAAGGAAGCAATCGTGGCCCAAGCTGTCCCTTCTTCTAGTGGCTTTCTTAAGATCCCCTTCCCTCAGATGGGAATAAAACATAAAGTAGGGAGTGACCCTTAGGAGGCAGGACTCAGCCTTAGCTGCTTCCAGGATGGGTGTCTTTTTCTCCCCGTCTGAAGAGGCTCTCTCTCCCCTTCCCATCTTTTCTCTACTTTAGGCCCTGCTTTGCTTAACGGCATTATATTGAAAAATGTAGATAATTTTCCCTTGAACACGATCTCATCACTCCCAGCAAACACTTAACACTGTTCGTACTTAAGATCCTTATCACCTTGACTTGCTTGGGACTGCAAAAATACTTTATGTCGTCAGTACACCTTGATCAATACCAATAACTTTCTATTTTCTAATTTCATATACAGTAACTCTTCAAATACCTCAAATATTTCCATGGTCCTCCTGAACCTTAAATGAAATCATTATTAAATGTTGTGGATTTTAAAAAGATGGGTGTATTTCACACCAGTCAGAATGGCTGCAATCCAAAAGACTGCAAGCAATAAATGCTGGAGAGGGTGTGGAGAAAAGGGAACCCTCTTACACTGTTGGTGGGAAAGCAAACTAGTACAGCCACTATGGAAAACAGTGTGGAGATTCCTTAAAAAATTGCAAATAGAACTGCCATATGACCCAGCAATCCCGCTGCTGGGCATACACACCGAGGAAACCAGAATTGAAAGAGACACATGTACCCCAATGTTCATAGCAGCACTGTTTATAATAGCCAGGACGTGGAAACAACCTAGATGTCCATCAACAGATGAATGGATAAGAAAGCTGTGGTACATATACACAATGGAGTATTACTCAGCCATTAAAAAGAATACATTTGAATCAGTTCTAATGAGATGGATGAAACTGGAGCCAATTATACAGAGTGAAGTAAGCCAGAAAGAAAAGCACCAATACAGTATACTCACTCATATATATGGAATCTAGAAACATGGTGATGATAACCCTGTATACGAGACAGCAAAAGAGACACAGATGCATGGAATGGACTTTTGGACTTTGAGGGAGAGGGAGGGGGGGGAAGCTTTGGGAGAATGGCACTGAAACATGTGTGCTGTCGTGTGGGAAACGAATCATCGGTCTATATTCGGTTCAGGATACAGGATGCTTGGGACTGGTGCACGGGGATGATCTAGAGAGTTGATGTGGAGTGGGAGGTGGGGGGGGGATTCAAGATTGGGAACTCATGTACACCTGAGATGAAAAAAAAAAATAAATAAATAAAGTATATTTCTAACCATTAAAAAAAAAAAAAAGATGGGTGAAAATGAAGCTGAAAGTGTTAGTTGTTCAGTCATGTCCAACTCTTTGTGACCCCATGGACTGTAGCATGCCAGGCTCCTCTGTCCATGTAATCCTCCAGGCAAGAATACAGGGTGCCATGCCCTTCTCCAGGGAACCTCCCTGACCCAGGGATCCAACCTGTGTCTCTTGCGATTCCCACATTGGCAGGCAGGTTCTTTACCATCGAGAACCACCAGGGGATGGTGATTCCAATGAGAGGCCTCTCCACCTGCCAAGGAAAGGGAGCCGAGAGCAATTTGAGGAGGTTAAATTATAGATCTTGAGATTCATTCCATGTTGAGGCTGGAGGCTGAAGACAGAGGCAAGGACGGATTTGGCCTCTGGTTTTGGCAACTGGTGGAGCTTTTAATCTCCAACAACTGGCACTTTATCTGACACAGGGCAGACACCGAATTAGTATTTGTGAATGAAATAAAACTTCACAAACCAATCTCTTCCTTGATTTGATTTCCTTATTTTTGTCCCATATTCTGATTGGTTTTCTAGTCATCCAGCCTGAAACTCCCCACTGACTCATCTTTCTTTTCGGTTCTGTGTTAGTCAGGGTTCTCCAGAGAAGCAGAACCAAGAGGACACATAGTGAGAACGGAAGAGACTCATGTGATTGGGGAGGGCTGACAAGGGCCAGGATCTGCAGATAGCAAGTCAGAGACCTGGGAGAGCCAATGGTGCAGTTCTCTGTCAAGTCTGGTGACTCCAGACCTGAGAAGGGCCAGTGTTTCCATCTGAGTCTGAAGGCAGAAGGTTGCTGTCCCAGCTCAGCAGCCAGGCAGGAGTTTCCTCCTTTATTCGGGAGGGTCAGCCTGTTGTTCTAATCAGGCCTTCAGTGATTGGATGAAGCCCAGACACAGGAGGGCGGGCACCTGCTTCTCTCATCCAAGTATTAATCTCAACCAAAAGCCCCCTTACAGACACACCCAGAATCACATCTGACCAAATGTCTGGCACCCCGAGACCCAGTCAAGCGGGCACATAAACTTGACCATCACGAATCCTTTCTGATTAGCCAACAAGTCCTGCCCTTCTTCTTTCCATGCTGTCAGTATCCTGCCAGGAGAGAGAGGCACACGCATTGGTGGAGTGACGGAAGGGACTGAATGATGGGACTGTTCAGAAAAGTGAGGACCAGACGGAGGGAACTCAGGATGGTGATGCGCCAGGGACCTGGGAGCGTCAGAGCTGCCATGACCTCTGGGTCTGATCGTGCTGGTAGAGCAGGTGTGTCTGGAACTGCTCAAAACACGTGACACGTACTATCTCTAAAAACCTCCATGGTTGCTTTTATTCACATACCGTACAATTCACAGATAAAAGATGTACAATTCACTGACTTTTGGTATACTCACAGTTGTACAACCATCACCACGATCAATTTTAGAATATTTTCATCACCCCCACTTCCCCCAGCCCCAAGCAATCACGAATCTACCTCTGTCTCTATAGATACGCCTATTCTGGACATTTCATGTAAGTGGGTCACATATTCTGTGGCCTTTGTGACTGGTTCCTTCCACTTAGCACATTGTTTTCATATTTATCCATGATACCCCCAGGGCCATCTTTTACAAGGGGGAAATTAAGGCCCAGAGAGGTCAGGTAACACCTGGTAAGTGGCAGAGTGAGAATTCAGACCCGGGTTGTGCAGACCATCTTTCTAGGCCACCTGGCGCCCCAGAGCCCTGACCCAGGTACTCGTTCACCGTCAAGGGGAGGCTATAGTAATGTCCCCTGGGTCTCAGCCTTCCACCACATCTGGAACCCTCTGCCCCACTTGCATCCACTCAAGACCTGTCTCCATCACAACTTCCTGGGCTCAGGGGCCATCAGACCTTTTTATCTGCCCAATATCTGTTCTCCCTTCTGGTGAGGGGATTCTGGTTTCCTTTGGGGGAACCACCTTACCCACTCTTGACCCACATGGCTTGGCTGGAATTGTCCCCACTCCACTTGCTTCAGGAGCAACCGTGTAACCAGGCACGGCCAATGAGATTAGTCACAATTCCCCAGGCCAGGTTGAGGGCCAGGAATGTGATCTGATTGGAAAGAAATGAAGCTAGAGGTGGGAGAGGGCTATGTTTTAGATTCGGGGAAAACAAAAATTTCTCTCTCTTCTGTAGAAGCTAGAGGAACAGACCCTCATCCTTCTTTTGGATTTAAGTGTTAGGAGGTGATGTATGAAAGTGCTGTGTGATAACAATGCGCTCATACTTGAAGGAGACCCAAAATGTCAACACTGTGGAAGCAGAGAGAGGAGAGAGAGAAGGCAAGTACTTGGTTTGAACTCCTGGATCAAACCATACCTGAACAAAACACCCTATGGATTTTCCATTTAGCAGAACAAACGACTTCCTACTAAAGCAAATGTGAGATGTTTTGCATCTCTTCTAAATAATGTAAAAAAGGAGTATGAATTTCATATCCTAAATTTAGGATATTCCACAGCACTTAGAATAATATGCTACCTTAAAGTATCCAGATAACTGAGATAATTATTCTTTTTAATGCCCATGTTTTCTTATTTAAACACACATACAGAGAGCGTCAGGAAGTCAGTGTAACAGGTGGCATCTCCATGCAATTTTTTCAGACTGTTTCAATAAAGCCAGCTGGAAGTTAGGCATGGAAAATACCACACAAAGGCCACTTGCCCAGCAGAACAGGGAGTACGGCTGTTCAGCATTGTTTCCACCTGACGAAGACAACTTGATCTGGAAGATGTTTCCAACTGTCACGGCACTGAATGGGCTGGAGAATACTGCAATTACAAGTCATGTCTTAGCAGAAGGCAGTGCAGGAGAAGTGGGACAGAGTGGAAATCCTGAAGCAGCCCAGAAAAGTAGGATGGAAAACGGAGAGAAAGCCCCCTTTGGAGGCAGGTTTAAAATAAAGTCCTTGTGGAATCAAACCACTGATCCTTAACCACGGCTGTGTATCAGAGCCCCTGTATGAATTTTTAAATTATATTTCTCCCTTAGGCCCTTGGAGTAGAAAGTGGCAGCCCACTCTGGTATTCTTGCCTAGAAAATCCCATGGACAGAGGAGCCTGGTTGGCTCTAGTCCACAGGGTCACAGTCAGACATGACTGAGCACACACATACTTTAGTCCCAGCCCAGAAATTTCTGCTTCAGACATGACTGAGCTCACACACACTTAGGCCCAGCCCAGAAGTTTCTGCTTCAGCCCAGTTTTCTGTTTCTGGGCAGAGCAGGAACATCTGTAGATCTTTTTTTTTTTTTTTTTTTTAAATCTCAAGAGTTTATTCTGATGCACATGCCCAGTTAAAAAATCCAGGATTAAGAAATAGGAAATTCTCTATGAGCTTGGAAATATTGGAGTTGAACCAAAAAAAAAAGGAAAAATGTATAAATGTATCATGAAAAGTACTCCTAAAAAAAAAAAAAAGACAAATAGCAGGAATGAATAAAAAGCATTTCAAAAGAGTAGAGACATGGTCACGCATTAAATGTTTGCCAGGTTTTGGGGTGCAGACGGACAAGAATACTGACTGAAGGGCACTCACTCACAAGGTTGGCCCTCCCTCCCTGTTTCACACTTTCATCCAGAAGTTTCTAGGTGTGTGCATATTGCGATCAGGAGGCTCATTTGTCATTACTTGTCATTACTTTTGTTCCACTCCATATGCTTTTTAAAGTTTAGATTAGATTATCAAAAACATTGACTGAGGGCAAGCTAAACTCCAGGTGTTGGGGTAGCCCTTGGCTTTGGGGAGCTTGTGCCAGCTTGGAGAGATGGTAGGGAAGCATTAACGCTGGGGTGCAAGAAGCTGAGGGGCTGGGATGGGAGAGGGCCTGAGGGATGGCTTCTCCTAGGAGACAGACGCAGGTTTAGAAGGGCCAACAGCTTTCATCAGGGAAAGCGCTGAGCGTGTGTCCAGCGAGCAGCACGAACTCATGAATCAACAGTCAGGAGACCCCTCGGACACTGCTTGACGCTTGAAGCCGGTTTTATCGTGCGTTTCCCCTAGAGAGAGGATAATTGATCACCCCTGTGTTTTCCTCTCTCTCTTTTCTGAAAAAGAAATTGCATCCTCCTGGGTAAGGACGCCCGTCAGTGGGCCCTCGCAGACCGCAGCGGCCAGGTGCGTCCGCCCACACCTCGCAGTGTGTGAAAGAGGCGTGCCACTCCCGTCCGACGGCGGAGTTCACGAGGCCGGATTATCACCATCCGTACCAGTGACCTGGGAAAGATTGAAGGCAGGAGGGAAGGGGACGACAGAGGATGAGATGGCTGGATGGCATCACTGACTCGATGGACCTGGATTTCAGTAAGCTCCGGGAGTTGGAGATGGACAGGGAGGCCTGGTGCGCTGCAGTCCTTGGGGTCGCAAACAGTTGGATACGACTGAGCGACAGAACTGAACTGTAGCAATGACCTGGCCTTGCCCGCCGGGCGTGTCCCCCGAGACTTCAGGCAGGGCCGGGCGGGCTGGCGGAGGCTGGCCGACTCGGATTGCCGGGGCGAGAGCGCCCTCTGGCGGCGGCAGGCGGCGCGCGCCCTTGCTCGCCCTTGGCGCGCCCCGCGGATCGTCCTCCGCGATCCGGATCAAAGGACCAGCGCGGCTCCGGAATAGTCCTGCAGGGCTGCCATTTCGGGAACTGAAGTGGGAGGGAGCAAGTCCTCGAAGGCAAAGGGAGCCTTTTAAACCTTTGGAAACACATTCAGTAGAAAAGTGCTTTGTGTTCCCGTAGCCAGAAAGAACGATTTTTGAGGGAAGGTTTCCTTTGTTCCTCGCGATGGGGAAAGGTCACGTTTTCTTCTCAAATCACCCGGATTGACAGGCCTAAAGGAGGCCCAGGCGTGAGGGTCCAGAGGTTTTATCAATTGGCAAAGAAGTCTGGGGTCTCCAGAAGGGTTAAGGACCCCAAGTGGGTCCCTCCTCCGGAAATTCCATAGAGACATGTATTCAAGGGTGGTGCCCGAAGCATGAGAAGTCCCCCAATTCTGTTAATAACCCAGATGCTCCCCGCTGGCGGAAGAGAGGACCTAAGAGGCCTGGGGAAAGAAGAGGGCAGAAAGCCAAGTGGTTAAGTTCCTGCCTCCCCTGCACTGGGCGTTTCCTCTTTTGAGCCAGGATGCGAGCGTGGTGGCGGTGGCCCTGCTAGGAACTAGCAGCCAGCTGGAGGGATCAGGCGGACACATTGGCTGGATCCACAGATTGGAAAGGTGGCCGATATCCCTCACGAAGTCAAAAATGTACACATCAGATCAGGATGCACAGTTTATTATTCCGTTGAGGAACAAGACAAACCCCAAGCTGTACAAACATGGATAGAAGATTTTTTGGTCTGGAAGTGAAGGCAGTGAACTACTAACAGTGGTTACTTTTAGGTAATGAAGCGCTTCCCTGGTGGCTCAGACTATAACGAATCTGCCTGCAATGCAGAACACGTGGTTTCACTCTCTGGGTCAGGAAAATCACCTGGAGAAGAAAATGGCTACCCACTTCAGGATTCTTGCCTGGAGAACTCCATTGACAGATGAGACTGGTGGGCTATACAGTCCGTGTAGTTGCAGAGATTTGGACATGACTGAGCACGTATTATCCTTTATAGTTGCTGAGAGTCAGCAGTGACTCAGCCCAGTGGTTCTGGCTCTCAGCCTCTCATGAGGTTGCAGTCAGAATGTTGGCTTGACTGAGACTGAGGATTCCCTTTACAGATGTTTCACAACTGTTTGGCAGGGGGCCTCAGTTCTTGGCCATGTGACCCACTCCACAGGTTAACTGTTCTCAAAGGCAGCTGGCTTCCTGGAGAGGGGGAGAGAGATCCTAGAGAGAAACGTGGAGCCTGCAAGGTCTTGTATGACTTAGCAGCCTTGCAGGTCACACTCCACCATTTCTGCCACAATATGTGTTATAAAAAAGTCACTAAGGACAGCCCATACTCAAGACAAGGAGAATTAGGCTCCATCAAACAGAGAAATGGGCTTCCCTGGTGGCTCAGAGACTCTGGTTTGATTCCTAGGTTGGGAAGATCCGCTAGTGAAGGGACATGCTACCCAGTCCAGTATTCTTGGGCTTCCCTGGTGGCTCAGCTGGTAAAGAATCTGCCTGCAATGCAGGAGACCTGGGTTTGATCTCTGGGTTGGGAAGATCTCCTGGAGAAAGAAATGGCAACCCACTCCTGTAGTCTGGCCTGGAGAAGTCCCTGGACTGTATATAGTCCATGGGGTTGCAAAAAGTCAGACAGGACTTTCACTTTCACTTTTCAAATGAACACTTGTACTTCCCAGGTGGCTCAGTGGTAGAGAATCCGCCTGCCAATGTAGGGGCTGAGGGTTTAATCCCTGGGTCAGGAAGATCCCCTGGAGAGGGAAATGGCAACCCACTCCAGTGTTCTTGCCTGGAAAATCCCTTGGACAGAGGGGCCTGATGGGCTACAGTCCAAGGGGTCACAAAGAATTGGACACAACTTAGTGACTAAAACAACCAACAACAAAACAGAAATATCAAGGAATCTGCAGACATACTTTAAAACCACCGAATCTTGTTAAAATGCAGATTCTGATTAGGTAGGTCCTGGGAGGATACCCCAAATTCTGCATTTCTAACCTATTCCTAGGTTACCACTGCTACTGGTCTGTGGACCACTTCTGAGTAGAGAAAGAATAAAAAACGTGCAAATAACTATAGCTCAGATCACATCTTTGGAACTGGACTGCTTGCAAGAATAATATCCTTCGTCATCCTGGCATCATCTTTGGATGGTGTCCAAATCTAAAATCACATTTCCCCTGAAAGGTCAGAGCAGTAAAGACAAGTAATCTTGTCCTTATGCTATAAGACAAGATTACCTTGTTAATACAGAGGACAAGCTGTAATGGAATTAAAACAATCAAAGGGGGATTCAGAAAAGCCCTCTAGCCTTATATTCAAGAAGCTCTCAGAAAGCACAAAACATCAGCCATCAATTCTGAAGGGGATGCTAAACAAACAGTAGCCAATCTGAGCTTCCAATAAGGATTGTACAAAATGCCTTCAGAGGACTAAGACTATTGACTGCAATACCAACAAAATTCATTTTGATACAGGAAGGCAAGAAACAGCATCAGCATCTCAGAAGATCAAGACTTCCACATGCTCTGCTGGCTTGAAAGCTTGTACATTAAATAAATCATTTCCCATTCAATTGCCTGGACTGAAATTTGCTTTCAAATACAGCATAAAATTGCTATGTGACTCAGATGTAAAGAATCTGCCTGCAAAACAGAAGACTTGGGTTCGATCCCTGGGTCAGGAAGATCCCCTGGAGAAGGGAATGGCTATCCACTCCAGTATTTTTGCTTGGAGAATTCCATGGACAAAGGAGCCTGGTGGGCTACAGTCCATAGGGTCACAAATAGGACATGACTGAGCAACTAACCCACACTTATAGCATAAAACTACAAATCCTACATATTTTTTAATTGCTATGATTCATACCATAAAATTCATTTTTTAAAGCCTACATTTCAGTGGTTTTTAGCATGTTCATAGGTTATGCAACCATCACCACCATCTAATTCTAGAACATTCAGCACCCCCAAAAGAAACCCTAAATCCATTAGCAGTAACTCCCCATGCCGTCTCTCGCAGTCCTAGGCAACTAGCAGGCTGTTCTTTGTCTCTGGATTTGCCTGTTCTGCACATTTCATATAAGTGGGCTCAAAAGTTACTGCTGTAAAGCACAGGTAACCGTTTACCATCTTAACCATTTCCGTGTGCAGAGTTCAACGTGTTAAGCACTTTCATACTGATGTGCAACTACACCATCATCGCTCTCCAGGTGTTTTCACCTTCCCATACTGAAACCCTGTAACCAAACATCCAGTTTGTAAGGTTCCTCACTGCTGCAACATGCGTCAGCACTTCTGTCCTTTTTACAGGTGGCTAACATTCCATTGTATAGATACACCGCATTTAGTTTATCCATTCATCAGCTGATGGACACTTGGGTTGTTTCTACTTTCTGGCTATCACAAACAATGTTATTAGTACTATGAATACAATGTTATTAACACTATGAATATTCATAGCCAATTACTTATTTGAATACAACTTCAAGTTTATACCTAGGAGAGGGGTTACTGTAGCATGGTAATTCTATATATTAACTATCTGAGGAAATGTCAGACTGTTTTCCAGACTGCACCATTTTACAGTCCCACCAGCAGCGTAAGAGGGTTACAATTTCTCCACATCCTCACTAATCCTTTTCATTCTCCACGTTTTTGATTGTAGCCATTCTCGTGGGTGTGAAGTGGTATCTCGCTGTGGTTTTCTGTAGTGACGAATGATGTGGGGCATTTCTTTTTCCCAAATGCTGATTGGCCATTTGCATATCTTCTTTGGAGACGTTTGCCTATTTTTAATTAACTTGTCTTAGAGTTGTAAGAGTTCTTCATATTCTGATACAAATCCCTTATCAGATACACGATTTGCAAATATTTTCTCCTGTTCTGTTGGTTGTCTTCTCACTTTCATGATAGTGTTCTTCCAAGAACAAAAGTTTTTAATGTTGATGAAGTTCAGTTTATCTATTTTTTTCTTTCTTTGCTTGTGCTTTTGGTTATCTAGACAACTGTTGCCTAATCCAAAGTCACACAGATTTACTCTTATGTTTTCTTCTAAGAGCTTTAGAAATTTAGCAGTGTGTTTTGAGTTAATTTTTTTATGTGCTGTTAAGTACAGATCTAAATTCATTCTTTTGCATGCGGATTCATATGCAAACTCCAGTCTGTGTTTTTCTAAATCATCAGCAAGAAACACAGAGAAGGGCCTTCCTTTGGTTTCCTGGTATCACCTCCCTATCTCCACCCTCTCCCCATCTGCTGGCTAAAAGATTTTGAGTTTTATAGCAAAACAATTTGTACAGACCAGGGCCAGGGGCCCAGCACAGCTTGGTAGAAGCTTTTCAATAAATCGCCACTGAATTTTGCTGAGATGCAAACAGGAGTAGTTCTGATTTACCAGTTATCTGAAAATAACTTCTAATAAGGGAGAACAGTTTCTTCATCCAATCCCATCAACTAGTTATGTGTTAGTGATTAAAACAAAGATTTCTACCCTATAGAGTTTATATTCTTGCAGGGAGAAAACAGACAAGAAACACAAGAAGTACCTTATATAATATGCTAGAAGGTAGTAGTGCTATGGGGGAAAAGTGCAGAACGGAGCAAGAGGCATGAGGTTAGGCGGTGGGGTGGGCTCTGCAATCTTTTGGAAAGAGGTGTTCAGAGTGGGTGTCCTTTCAAAACTGACATTTGAACAAAACCTTAGGAGGCAGTGAGGGATTTGACCATGGAGATATCCGGGGGAAAGGATTCCAGGCTGAGAGAATGGCCATTGCAAAGGCCACAAGGCAGAAACATGCCTCAGCATTTCAAGGAATAGGAAGGGAGCCAGAGTGACTAGAACAGAGTGAGGAGAGGGAAGCTGTCACAGAGGCGAGATTATGTAGGTCTCATAAGCCATCTTAGGGACCATGACCTTTAACCTGTGATAACTGGGAAAAGCCACAGCGAGGTTCTGAGCTGAGCAATAGTATTGGGATCTGACTGACAGTTCAAAGTACCCTCCTGGCTGCTGGGTTGAGAATGGATTGTGAGAGGGCAAGAGTAAGGCAGGAAGAATAGTTAGAAGGCTTCTAAAATAGCCTAGGTGAGAGATGGGGGAAGGGGGAGAGAGACTTGAGTGACGGCAATTGAGACAGTGAAGAGGATCTGGTAGAGCCCAAAGGATGTCCTGGTTGATGGCAGTGTAACAGAGGCAGGTGTCAAAGGGGACCGTAGAGCTTTTGGCCTGAGGACCAGAAAGAAGGAGTTGCCATTCCCTGTGATGGGGAGACCACTGGGAGCTCAGCTTGGGGTGTGTGGAACTTGGGACTTTCTTGACTCCCAAGTGTAGGATCTTGTAGGCAGATGGCTATTTGAAAATGAGAAATCTAGGCTGGAGATATAAATGTGAAGGAGTCAGCCTCAAGGCAGGATGACACCAAGAAGCAAACGATGGACAGAACAGGGCCAGGGACGGTGCCCCGGGCGCCTCTGGCACTGAGATCCAGAGGGGATGAGGAGCGCCCACCGAGGCCATTTTCCTTGCAGTTCAGTAGCTACTTAAGCACACTCTGTCCCTCGCTTCCTTTTCTTTTCTCCTTTCCTTCCCTCCCTTTTAATGGGCACCTCCTGTGTACTATGAACTAGAAAAGATGTTTAGCCCTCAATAAACTCATTGTCTTTACAGGAAATAAAATGCATATTTATAAAATAATGGAGACAGGCAACAACAGAGTAGAAACTTGGCCTTTCAACAGATATCTTTTGTAACCTAGTGCAAGAATTTAGAATTCAGTTGTCTTCAACCCTTCTCTCCCATGTTTAATTTATTGCAATTAGTACCAGAAGACTGATTCACTTGCTCACATAAGATTAAATGCATGTTCAGTTTAGGAAAAAAGAGAGGTTACAGAAGACTAATCCAAACTGTTCCAGTGTTGCTGTCCTTCAAAACAGGACGCCCTGAAGCCAGGTGGTGATGAAACACAGGGCACTAGGCAGGAGGCAAAGACCCAGGGATATGATTCTTCACCACAGAAGCTGACAATCTAGCCCAGGGGTGCCCAGCCCTGACTCAGCCTAGAATCACCTGGGAGCTTTTGAAACCACTGTGATCCTGGGCTCCCCCCTAATTAGGTCAGAATTGTTGGTTCACAATCTGAAAAATTCCAAAAGGCTCTTCAGGAACCCTAATGTGCAGCCAGAGAAGAGAACCACTGATCTAGGTTTTCTTCCACAAATTATTTTAAAATTTGTAAGTCATAAAGGATTTCAACAAAGTATGAAAATTATAGTTCATTTTGGTCCATTCTTTACGGAACAGACCTAAAGGAAATGATTATAATTCAACTTCACAAATAATCCACAATTTAGTATATTCTCTGACGGGAGTAACCAGCTCTCAACCCACATTTCACAACAAAAACACTGTCAGTCTTCCGCTTACCTGATGGGCTAGACAGGCTTGCTTTGTCAATTTTAATCATCACTGTTTTAAATTACTTTGTGATACCAGTAAACTCCTTTTTTTCTTTCTCTCGAAGATATGTTACTTTCTCAATGATTCATACTTGTTGCTTTAGGGAAAAATGAGACCAAATGAGAACCAGCTTAATTCCCTGTCATCTGAACACACCTGGTAAACTGTCAGCCTTATGGCCATAAAGCAGCACAGAGAACAACCAACACTGGAGAATTTTATTAACGAAAAAACCTCTCATAATTTATTAACAAAGTCACAGAATAATAACTGTACATCTCCTTCTCTGCACTGTCACCTGTTAAATTACTATTATCCTTACACACAAGGAAAAGAGGACATACTTTAAAGTCTTTCTGATAAATATATCGCCACTCTGCATCCAGCCTGGATAATGCTCTTCAGAACAGTATATGCTGGAGCCTGTTAAAAAAAACAACAGTAAGCAAACCAAAGAAATCCATTCTATATTCACCTTCCATTGTAAGGCACAAGTCTAGCATGGCAGGGTTGGGACTTCTCTGGATAAGTAATAAGATCTAAGAAATGATATATTTTAACAGGGGGGAAAAAAATCCTTTGCTACAGCCAAAACATCTGACCCAACCAGCTTCTCACCGGAAAGAGCGAATGTGCTGGGGAAAAGGATAAGGAAGCAAGAAATGATTCCCAGCTAGGAGCAAGGCATTTGCTTGCTTTCTGTCAAGCAGTTCTATTAACGCCCAGTTGTGAATGCAACTGGTGACAGAACTAAAGTCGAATGCTGTAAAGAACAATATTGCATAGGAACCTGGAAAGCTAGGTCCATTAATCAAGGTAAATGGGAAGCAGTCAAACAGGAGATGGCATTTAGGAATCAGTGAACTAAAATGGACTGGAATGGGCGAATTTAACTCAGATGACCATATCTATTACTGTGGGCAAGAATCCCTTAGAAGAAATGGAGTAGCCCTCACGGTCAACAAAGAGTCTGAAATGTAGTACTTGGGTACAATCTCAAAAACGACAGAATGATCTCTGTTCATTTCCAAGGCAAACCATTCAATATCACCGTAATCCAAGCCTATGCCCCAATCCCTAATGCAGAAGAATCTGAAGTTGAACAGTTCTATGAAGACCTACAAGACCTTGTAGAACTAACACCCCAAAAAGATGTCCTTTTCATTATAGGGGACTGGAATACAAAAGTAGGAAATCAAGAGATACCTGGAGTAACAGGCAAATTTGGCCTTGGAGTATAAAATGAAGCAGGGCTAAGGCTAATAAGAGTTTTGCCAAGAGTACACACTGGTCATAGCAAACACCTTCTTCCAACAACACAAGAGAAGACTCTACACATGGACATCACCAGATGGTCAACACCGGAATCAGACTGATTATAATCTTTGTAGCCAAAGATGGAGAAGCTCTACACAGTCAGCAAAATCAAGACCAGGAGCTAACTGTGGCTCAGATCATGAACTCCTTATTGCAAAATTCAGACTGAAATTGAAGAAAGTAGGGAAAACTACTAGACCATTCAGGTATGACCTAAATCAAATCTCTTATGATTACACAGTGGAAGTGATAAACAGATTCAAGGGATTAGATCTGATAGACAGAGTGCCTGAAGAACTATGGACAAAGGTTCGTGACAATGTACAGGAGGCAGTGACCGAGACCATCCCCAAGAAAAAGAAATGCAAAAAGGCAAAATACTTGTCTGAGGATGCCTCACAAATAGCTGAGAAAAGAAGAGAAGTGAAAGGCAAAGGAGAAAAGGAACAATATCCCCATCTGAATGCAGAATTCCAAAGAATAGCAAGGAGAGATAAGATAAGGCTTTCTCAGTGATCAATGAAAAGAAATAAAGGAAAACAACAAAATGGGAAAAACAANTGAGGATGCCTCACAAATAGCTGAGAAAAGAAGAGAAGTGAAAGGCAAAGGAGAAAAGGAACAATATCCCCATCTGAATGCAGAATTCCAAAGAATAGCAAGGAGAGATAAGATAAGGCTTTCTCAGTGATCAATGAAAAGAAATAAAGGAAAACAACAAAATGGGAAAAACAAGAGATCTCTTCAAGAAAATTAGAGATATCAAGGGAATATTTCATGCAAAGATGGGCACAATAAAGGACAGAAACGGTATGGACCTAACAGATGCAGAAGATATTAAGAAGAGGTGGCAAGAAGAACTATACACAGACGTACTATACAAAACAGATCTCAATGACCCAGGTTGCCAGGATAGTGTGATCACTCACCTAGAGCCAGACATCCTGGAATGCGAATCAAGTGGGCCTTAGGATGCATCACTATGAACAAATCGACTGGAGGTGATGGAATTCCAGTTGAGCTATCTCAAATCCTAAAAGATGATGCTTTTAAAGTGCTGTACTCAACATGCCAGCAAATTTGGATAACTCAGCAGTGGCCACAGGACTGGAAGAGGTCAGTTTTCATTCCAATCCCAAAGAAACACAATGCCAAACAATGCTCAAACTACCACACAATTGCACTTATCTCACATACTAGCAAAGTGATGCTCAAAATTCTCCAAGCCAGGCTTCAACTGTACATGAACTGAGAACTTCCAGGTGTTCAAGCTGGATTAAGAAAAGGCAGAGGAACCAAAGATCAAATTGCCAACATCCGCTGGATCATTGAAAAAGCAAAAGAGTTCCAGAAAAACATCTACTTCTGCTTTACTGACTATGCCAAAGCCTTTGGCTGTGTGGATCACAATAAACTGTGGAAAATTCTGAAAGAGATGGGACTACCAGACCACCTGACCTGCCTCCTAAGAAATGTGTATGCAGGTCAGGAAGCAACAGTTAGAATTGGACATAGAACACAGACTGGTTCCAGTTTGGGAAAGGAGTACATCAAGGCTGTGTATTGTCACCCTGCTTATTTAACTTATATACGGAGAACATCATGCAAAATGCCAGGGTGAATGAAGCACAAGCTGGAATCAACATTGCCAGGAGAAATATCAATAACCTCAGATATGCAGATGATACCACCCTTATGGGAGAAAGCGAAGAAGAACTAAACAGCCTCTTGATGAAAGTGAAAGAGGACAGTGAAAAAGCTGGCTTAAAACTCAACATTCAGAAAACGAAGATCATGGCATCTGGTCCTATCCTGTCATGGCAAATAGATGGGGAAACGATGGAAACAGTGACAGAGATTATTTCGGGGGGCTCCAAAATCACTGCAGATGGGGAGTGCAGCTGTGAAATTAAGAGATGCTTGCTCCTTGGAAGAAAAGCTACGACCAACCTAAGTAGCATATTAAAAAGCAGAGACATTACTTTGCCAACAAAGGTCCATGTGTCAAAGCTATGGTTTTTCCAGTAGTCATGTATGGATGTGAGAGTTGGGACTATAAAGAAAGCTGAGCACCGAAGAATTGATGCTTTTGAACTGTGGTGTTGGAGCAGACTCTTGAGAGTCCCTTGGACTGCAAAGACATCCAACCAGTCAGTCCTAAAGGAAATCAGTCCTGAATATTCATTGGAAGGACTGATGCTGAAGCTGAAACTCCAATACTTTGGCCACCTGATGTGAAGAATGACTCTTTGGAAAAGACCCTGATGCTTGATGATGATTGAAGGCGAGAGGAGAAGTGGACGACAGAGGATGAGATGGTTGGATGCCATCACAGACTGGACATCAATGGACCTGAGTTGAGCAAGCTCCGGGAGTTGGTGATGGACAGGGAGGCCTGGCGTGCTGCAGTCCATGAGGTCGCAGAGTGGGACACAACCGAGCAACTGAACTGAACTGACCGATATGGGTTCTCTTTCTCTGATGGTGGTTTTATAACTTTCTGGAAACAGAAATGTTCCTGTCCCTCAACCTTCCAAATAAAGTACCACTACAAGCAAACAGTAAAGATGGGTCCCCACCAGTTCTGCGTCATGTTCGAGGCCTATGTCATGGTGCTCAAGCTCTTCATCCCGAAATTTCCTGATCACCTGGTTAAATAAAAGAAATTGAAACAAGTCAGCCTTCCAACTCCCCACTGTTCAAACTTACTCCGGTGGCCAAAGCCTCATATTGCCGTCTAAGACACAGGTAGGCAGACTTTTCCTGCAAAGGGCCAGAGGCAGTACTTCAGGTTTCTCGGGCTATAAGGTCCCTGTCCAGATGACTCAACTCTGCCACCCTAGAGGAGACAACAGCCACGGACACACAGACAAGTGAGTGCAACTGTGTTCCAGAGAAACCTATTTAGAGAGACAGGTGGGTGGCCACTGACTTAGACTTAAAAAAAAAAATTAAACAGTTCCCTTATTTTCTGTAGAAAATTTCTGAGGACATTTGTTTATTATTCTGAGGATATTCGTTTATTTAATCTGAAGGATCTGTGCTCATGGCCTTTGCTCAGGATCCAACAGTGACCCAGAGGTACAGAGAATACAGGTGTGGGCTCAGGAAACGCGGGTTTCAGTCCCAGCTCCGCCCGAGCGCGTGACGTGGCCCATAGCTCAGCTGCCTCAGTGCACACACCATTCAGACGAGGTGCTGCCCTCGGCTTCTAAGGCAGTGCTAGTCCTAACACTCTGCTTTATTCCTCTTACCCAACTGCAGATCTGCCCTTCCCCCCGCAGTCCCTTCCAGAGCGTGGTCAGCTACCTGCAGAAGCTCCTCGTATTTTTCAGGCTGCTTCTCCATCAGCGTCCTGATCTGGTTGTTGTAGTGGTGTGCGATGGACTCTTCCACGGCCACTGTGCAGGCCATGGCACCCTCCTTCCCAAGCAGGGCAGTTCCGGCGCCTGGAATGGTCAGATCCAGAAGGTAAAGGATGGGGTGGACACCACTGGGGATGGAGACCAGGTCAGGGTTTGTCACCCGGCACCCTGGGGCTGGGTAATTCCTTGTGGGAGAGTGTCCTGAATGTGGTAGGATGTTTAGCCGGATGCTTGTCCTTTACCCACTAGGTGCCAGTGGCATCCCCAGTTGCAACAACCAAAACTGTCTCTAGATGTTGCCCAGTGTTCTCAGGAGCAACCTGCCATCCTTAAAAACCACGGTACCAGATGACAGTGTCAAACCCTGAATCACAGTAAGAATGTTCTTCTTTCAGTGCTTTTTCCAACCTACTGATATAGCGGGAGTGAGTCTTCACTGGGGTTCTTTGGTTCTTCTCTATCACTGACTCTCCCTTTTTGTCTTTTTTTTATTTTCTTTTGGCTGTGCCTCAGGGCTTGTGGGATCTTCGCTCCCCAACTAGGGCTGGAACCTGGGCCCTCAGCAATGGAAGCGCTGAGTCCTAACCACTGAACTGCCAGGGAATTCTCTGACTCTTTTTAAGAGTGAGTAGATCCCAAGTTTAGAACCTTCATCAGGGAACTTCATCTGACCACTGTCAAATTACTCTAGCCTTTTCCCTCTCTGTTGTATTTTCAATATATCTTCTATTTATAAAACTACTGGTTTTAAGGTTCTGTCTTAAATAAATTTAAGCAAAAAAAAAAATTTAACTTTAGAAAAATAGTAAGTAAATGAAAAAGTTGTAAGGGGACACAGCAAGAATTGCAGAGGGGTTATTTAGTGATTCAGTCATCCCAGATCCCTAAGCTCACACAGGCTCTCCAAGATAGACACGTACCCAGTGCAAACCCCACCACGTTCCAAAAGGGCATCAGAATGGTCGGCCGCACCCTGAATGCAACCATCAACTCATTGAACTTTTTCAAGTGGTCCTTTTCTTGATCCCACATTTTCTGTAAGAAACATAAAAACAAAGACATTTCAGAGAGACCACCTGCTACATAATAAGGAAGCCACATGCTGTGTTCATGTGGGTAAAGGAAGCACAATGGGGAGAATGATGAGAACTGCTACTTCCCCTAGCCCCCTTGAATCATCGAAGGAAAAGCCCCAAACATCAGATTACGGGGAAGAGAGACAGCAAACCAAGAGCAGTGTCTGATATCTCCATTCCAGACAAGCAGACTCCGAACCACAGAGCCGGCAGAAGTTGCTCAGATCCACAGTGCACCTATTCAAGGACAAGGGTCCACATCCCCAAAGACATGAGATGTGTAGCCCGTTTCAAAATTAGGAGGGCAGAATATTACCCTTTATATGATTTTCTTTCAGACAGCCAGAAATGTATCATTTACATCAAAGGAAAAAGAATGATCCTAGGAGCTAACACTTAAGAGTATGTCCCATAGCCAGGTACTGTCAAATAGCTTTGTGAAGGACAAACTATTATTATCCTCACTATACAGATGAAGGAAGTTAGGCACAGAGAGGTCAAGTAATTTGCCCAAGTACTCAGAGCAGGCCATTTAACTTGGGCTAAGTGTCTGCTACACGCCAGACATGGTATTCGCTGCTCTATACCAGCTCATTTATTCTTCACCAAAACTGAATGACGCTTGTCAGCTCATTTTGCAGACAATGAACACGTCACGTGACTTCCTCAAGCTCACACAGGTAGGAGGCGGGAGAGAACTGGAATGTGACCTTCGGTCTGTGTGACTATGAAGCCCAGGCCTGTCCAATCTGCCTCTCAGTATGAAATATAAAATATCTCCACTGGGCTCCACGAGCAGTGGGCCCACAGGGTCTTACAACTGGTGCTTTGAATTAATGCAATGACTCTTAATCCTTTTTTATTGCTCCCCACCATGAAATTTTAATACTACAGCTAGCCTGTATATTTATGTACTATAATTCTGTTTGTCTGTCTGTGCTGTATAAAAAAGAATAATATGCTTTTTACTTCTCCACCCCCACTCCATAACCAATTTTTCCTCTCTTGGGGACAGCAGTACTTCTCTTGACAATGCATGACCCAATGTGATTCATCACTGAGAGATCAGGAGGTGCCCACCTGAATGACCGGCCCGACGCTTGTCCGGCCCAGGACGGCCATCTGCCCTGCATAGATGCGGTTCGCTCCATATTCACCTGCATGGTCCACCCGGATTATTCGATCCACAGCTTCCCTACTGATATTGTCTAAGGTCATTCCCGAACTGCACAATCTGACACTGAGTCTTCTTCCAAAAGCTGCAATGCAAGTGATTATTCTCCATTACTCTCAGGTAAAATTGAGATGATTCCTTTCATAGAAGAAAGAGGCATCTTACAGCAAAGGTCACGAACAAGCTCCCCACAGGCTGCGGATGCCTACAAGTGGCCTCTGTCTAACCTGCAGTGATCTGTGGCTTTGTTTTTCAAACTTCTTATTTTGTACTGAAGTATAACCAATTATCAAAAAATGTGACAGTTTCAGGTGAACAGGGAAGGGACTCAGCAATACATACACGTGTATCCCCCAAACGCCCCTCCCATCCAGGGTGCCACATAACAGTGAGCAGAATTCCGTGTGCTATACAGTGGGTCCTTGTGAGTTATCCATTTTAAATACAGCAGTGTGTAGTTTTTTTTTTTTAAGTAAATTAATTACCAGTATTTAAAACATAGATGATTTAACTAAAGATCTGGAGCCTGGCTTCACTTGAAGTGTATGATGATCTAGAAATACTGATGGCGTCTTCTCACCAGGCAGCTAACACGACAGCTGTCTCTGGATGGGCATGTTTCCCCAGTTCATACACCTCCTTCTTTTCCAACTCTGGCTACACACAACCCTTAGGGGGCTCTCAGAATCATGGATGCTCCTCCCCAGTTGACCCCTGGGAGATGATGCTTTTGAAGAGTTCTGTGCACAAATGTTCTCTGCAGCCAAGGTTAAGAACTGTAGATTTAATTTCTCTTACTAAAAGTATCTGTGCCAGTGAGCATCTGACTTTGAGAATCTAGCCTAGCACTTACGTTTCATCTCATTCTGGTATTTAATTCAACTGAACTCCTCTTGCTTTCAAAACGTAAATTCTTCAGGATAGATTAGATTTTGTCTTTTAAAAAAATCTCCAAATAGTTAACACTTTGACTATAATCTCTGAGGCTTGTATTAGAGCATTCCCAAAGTTCTCTCCCCTAAGAGAAGAGTTTTATAACATGTTTAGATGTATAAAGTGTTAACTCATTTTGTAGATACAGAAGTAAAGACTTAGACCATTTAGTTGGTGATGTGAACTCTGACTGTATTGATATCATCTTGAGATGTGTTTCAGGGCTCATGTATGACTACCATCTGTTTAATAGATACCTTTCATTTCGGCTAAGGAATACCCACAAAATGTATAGAAAGTTTCATTCTGATACATCTATAGCCTTAAGTGACGGGGTAGGCCTGATGAAATCTGAGATGTGCATTTAAACTTTTCAGGCTGAGGATTTTAAATGCCTCACTCTAGACAAAAGAGCAGTGGATATGGGGGTCAGAAGCATGGTGTCCCAGCTTTGATCCATTCTTCCACAGAACCTGCTCCGTCTCACTGAGCATGCCTGACTTAACCGGATGGATTCCAAGTTCTGCCAGGTGTAAGGTACCACTCAGATCTATGTCGGCAGACAGCAGTCACTGTGGCCCATGGCCTTTTGTTTTGGCCACACTGCATGCAGGATCTTAGTTCCCTGACTAGGCTTCGAACCTGCGCCCCCTGCAGTGGATGTGCAGAGTCTTAACTGTAGGACTGCCAGGGAAGTCCCTCCATGACCATGTTTCCACGTGGAGAACAATTTGAGACACTTGACAAAGTCAAGGTAACCTGTCCAAGTTCTTCCTCCAAGTCCAAGGCCTGGCCTCCTTGTAGAAAGATGTGGTCTAAAAGTTAAAGTTAAAAATGGTGAGATGGGACTTTCTCTGGCAGTCCAGTGGTTAAGCGTCTGCCTGCCAATGCAGGGGACATGGGTTCGATCTCTGGCTCTGGAAAACCCCACACACCACAGGGCAACTAAGCCTGTGCGCCACAACTACTGAGCCTGTGCTTTAGAGCCTACAAGTCACAGCTACNCTCCCCCATGCGCTGTAGAGTGCCAGGCTCCTCTGTCCATAGAATTCTCCAGGCAACAATATTGGAGTGGGTAGCGATTCACTTCTTCAGGGGATCTTCCCCACCGAGGGATCCAATTTGGGTCTCCTGCACTGCATGCAGATTCTTTACCACTGGAGTCACCAGGAAATTGGTGCAAATTGGTTTCTTGAGGGGAAGGTTGGGATGAGTAGATTTAGCAACATATTTCATACTTTTGAGTCTGTATCCAGTCTGTCAGGGTAGACTCATTAATTGTAACAAATCGCTGGTCGGGAGGCTGTGCATGTGTGGAGGCATGTTTAATAATGGTAACTCCAGAGTTGAAGTTGTGAGAAAGTGACTTTCATTTTCTACTTTACATTCTTGGATTATATATCTTTTATTTGTCACTATAAAATATTTAAGATAGACTGCTATTGTAAAATAATCTTGCTAATTGTTTTAAAATTTAACACACTTTTTTGCTGAAATTTTTACTTTCCTCTCAGGTTGGAAGGACTCATTAACACAAGAAACCACATGGTATTACATACATAAACAATTTCAAATTTTTATGGAAGATTATTTGACAATTTCAACATACAGTAATTAAAAGAAGAGAAATAGAAACAATGGAGAGAATTAACAACACATACACCACCAAATTGGGCCAACCTACATCTAGACATGAACAGGCTGGAAGTCCCTTGTTAAGGGCAATCTGGAGTCTCTACTGGGAAAGGGTCCTGGGTTGTGTATCCACCCCAAGGGTGAGACTTCATATTGCAGTTTCAGGGGCTCTTGCTTATAATCCTAGACTGTAGACTGGTATCATTAACAGTTTGCATGCAGAAATGCAGCTCTGTTTTTACTTTCACCTTTTTACAATGCTGTTTATTTCACTTTGTGAGCCACAGGCTTTCATTGGCCCTGCGGGGTTGACCAGATCTCCAAGGGCTCAAGAATTCTAAGACCCACTCCTTTTCTTATCTAAAGTGCTGCCTGACTTGCTGTGCTTGCACACACGGAGTCTGGGTAGTGTCAAGGCTGGTCCAAAGCAGATCAGAGGCCTGCTCTCCTGCTTCTGAAGCCTGAAAAAGACTTCCTTCGTTTTACTTTCCCTAAAAGTTGGGCTCGGGATTGTTTAGGTTGAAGTGCATAGGAATAAGGCAAGATAACACAAGTAGGCTTCTTCATTCTATAAGTCACATAACAATTCCAGATAGTCAATAGAAATAAAGTGATCAAAGAAACAAGTAATCGGGTTAAGCAATGCAGGAAACACTTTTTGAGCAGTAGGGGACTTAGTAAAGAAAAAGTTCCACCATGAATGAGAAGTATATTTTGGTACATCAACTCCTCCATCCATTAACTTATTGGTAGCAAGAGTAGTAACAACAGAATGTTCTATCAAGTTCTGATTACCTGTATCTATGAAATTTTGTAATTATTTCAGTTCAGTTCAGTGACTCAGTCATGTCCAACTCTTTGTGATCCCATGAACTGCAGCACACCAGGCCTCCCTACCCATCACCAGTTCCTGGAGTTTACTCAAACTTATGTCTATTGAGTCAGTGATGCCATCCATCTCATCCTCTGTTGTCCCCTTCTCCTCCCGCCTTCAATCTTTCCCAGCATCAGGGTATTTTCAAAGGAGTCAGCTCTTCGCATCAGGTGGCTAAAGTATTGGAGTTTCAGCTTCAGTATCAGTCCTTCCAACGAATATTCAGGACTGATTTCCTTTAGGATGCACTTGTTGTACCTCCTTGTAGTCTAGGGGACTCTCAAGAGTCTTCTCCAACACCACTGTTCAAAAGTGTCAATTCTTTGGCACTCAGCTCTCTTTATAGTCCAACTCTCACATCCTTNTCAGTCCTTCCAACGAATATTCAGGACTGATTTCCTTTAGGATGCACTTGTTGTACCTCCTTGTAGTCTAGGGGACTCTCAAGAGTCTTCTCCAACACCACTGTTCAAAAGTGTCAATTCTTTGGCACTCAGCTCTCTTTATAGTCCAACTCTCACATCCTTACTTGACTACTGGAAAAACCATAGCTTTGACTAGATGGACCTTTGTTGGCAAAGTAACGTCTCTGCTTTTTAATATGCTGTCTAGGTTGGTCATAACTTCTTCCAAGGAGCAAGCATCTTTTAATTTCATGGCTGAAACCCCATGGACTATATATATAGTCCATGGAATTCTCCAGGCCAGAATACTGGAGTGGGTAGCTTTCCCCTTCTCCAGGAGATCTTCCCAACCCAGGGATTGAACCCAGGTCTCCCGCATTGCAGGCGGATCCTTTATCAGCTGAGCCACAAGGGAAGCCCTTGTAACTCTGGTTCCTTGCAAAATCTTTTGTAAGAGTTCTAAGGGAAAGCTCATATTGGGAACACAAAGAATAGCGAATAACCTTTGAGTCCACAAATACCTGAGTTCTCATGGAGGAAAGTAATAGGTGGTCCCCTTCCAATATAAATGATTAACATGTGTTAGGCATCTGGAAAAAGGAGTTCCTAACTGATACATGGAAATTGTTTCTACACCAGTGGTTACACTGCATACAAATTGAGGGGCAATCTGAAAAACATACTACAGGATTTAGGGAAGATAGTCCATTCACAATAGTTAATAGAGTTCTCCAATAAGCAGGATTCCCAAATGCCAGATGTTGGTCCACACAGCAGTCCTTTGATAGCCTTTCCACAGTTGTGTCAGTAAGTGGGTATGATTATTAAAGTCCAAATAATTTCTAGTAAAATGTGGTAATCAACACTATTCCCCAAATACAATGGGTAACACACAAAGCTAGTATAATCTAGCAGACAGATAAATTTTATCCATAGAAAGTCAAAGTTAAGAAAGGCCAGAACTTGTTTGCAGGGCAGGTGAAATTATCTTGAGTTCAGATCCGGTTCACGTTTCTCTAGCTGAAGGTTCTCTGATGATTTCCTCTGTGTTATCTTAGCACAATGGCCAGGGGTTGAGGCATGGATGACAATCCACATTATGGCCAAACTTCCAAGAAAAATATATTCGCAAGAATGACAGTGGGTTAATGGCATGTATTTCCATTTTTCCTGTCTGGGGATCATCACTAGTATGGTATTATCCTTCCCCTGCACAGTGACATCAGCAGGTATGGGAGGACCGTTAGCCTCCTTCACCCAGACTTTAGCTCCAATTGCATGTATTTCATTTGTGGATCCAAACCCTCCATCACCTCTGTCTGTTAATTAAGTGGGAGGTTCTCCTTTTTGTACTTTGTCAGTTATACATGGATGAATCAGCAGTTTGTCAATTCAATCATGTTTACTAATAAATAATTATCCTTTCCTTCATTTTGTAGAATTACTTGATTTCTCCTTGGTAGTCTGGGTCTATCACTCCCCCACAAACATAGATCCCTTTTAATGCTAAACTAGAGTGTTCTTTGATTAACCCAAAGTGTCCAGAAGGCATTTTAATTCCAATACCAGTTGAAACAGTACATATCAATCTATTAGTAAGTCTGGGTTCAGATACAGAGTACAAATTCAGTCCAGCAGCCTCAGGAGGAGTTCTGAAAGGAGTTAGTGCTCCTGGGCTAATTTCTCAATACACAGTTGTTTGAAGATGGAAGTTGATGTTATGAATTTGTAAATCTGGTATAGTTATTCTCATCAAAGGAGTTTCTGATTCTCCTGTAGGTCTGTTATTTGAAATATTGAGGACTGTATTTAAGTTAGTTCCCCAGTTTTTAAGAGAGTCCTCTCCAAGTTATTAATTGCTGTTTAAGCAGACCATTCATTCTCTCAATCAAACAGCAGTTTGAGATAAGGAAAGTGAACGGTCCATTGTACATTATGTTCTGGGGTAAACTCTTGTATTAACTTAGCTTTAAAATGTGACTCATTGTCACGCGGACTTTGAAGTGGAACATCATAGTATTAGCTATCATCAGTGTTTTAACAGTATTAATCTGATTGGCTTTCCTGAAGGGAATGGCCACTAAGTATCCAGAATAGATGTCCACAGCAGTACACACATATTGGCATCCTTTGTTTCAAATTAATGGATGAATATAATAAATTTCTCCATATTTTCCTAGGCAGCTTGCCACATGCCAATTGTCCTTTGACTAGCTGTGGCAAGCTTCTGGGCTTCCCTGATAGCTCAGTTGGTAAAGAATCCACCTGCAATGCAGGAGACCCTGGCTGACTCCTGGATCAGGAAGATCTGCTGGAGAAGGGATAGGCTACCCACTCCAGTACTTTTGGGTTTCCCTTGCGGCTCAGCTGGTAAAGAATCTGCCTGCAATGTGGGAGACCTGGGTTCAATCCCTGGGTTGGGAAGATACCCTGGAGAAGGGAAAGGCTACCCACTCCAATATTCTGGCCTGAAGAATTACATGGACTGTATAGTCCATGGGGTCACAAAGTGTCAGACATGGCAAGCTTCTATGCTTAATATGTTGACAAGCTGGACACTAAAATAACAATTTTAATGACATGCATAGTTAAGGAAATAGCTCAATCCTGAGCCCAGTTGTACTTTGCTTTTCCTCCCAAGTGGTTACATTTTTCATGTACCCACAAAGTCAAACATTTTATGTCACAGGAGTCTGAATCGACTTCTGCTTGAATTTGTGTTTGTTCATTTGTAATAGGTGGCACAATGATAAAAGAATTCACCTGCCGATGCAGCAGTCATAAGAGACATGGGTCCAATCCCTGGGTCGGGAAGATACCCTGGAGTAGAAAATGGCAAGCCACTCCAGTATTCTTGCCTGAAAACTTTCATGAACAGAGGAGCCTGGTGGGCCATAGTCCATGGGGTCACAAAGAGTTGGGCATGACTGAGCGACTCAGCGAATACATAATAGTTATACCATCATTCCGTAGAATTTGAAACACTCTGAGCTTCTACATGAAAGATTAAAACATTAGTAGTTTGAACAGTTTCCCAAATGTCAGAACATAATTCCTTTCCCCATAACTCTTTGGAGTGAATTTGCCAGTTATTCTTTATCCAAAGGGGACACCAAGTGGCCAATCTATTGGTTTCCAACCAAGAATCTGTGTATATATATGCCATTCTGTTAAATTTTCTTGTTTTAGAGCCAATTACATTGCATATATGGAGAAAGAAATGGCAATTCACTCCAGTATTCTTGCCTGGTGAATTCTATGGGCAGAGGAGCCTGGTGGGCTACCGTCCATGGGGTTGCAAAGAGTTGGGCATGACTGAGTGACTCACATACACACACACACACACACACACACACACACACACACACTGCATATAATTCAGCAAATTGATTACTCTAATTTTTTCCATCCTCTGGAAATTTCCTATTCCAGAAACCCAAGGTTACTGTTTTGTCTTGTTGTTTTTGCCATAAACTCCAATTACCATACAGTTCATTGATATAGATAAATGTAATTTTATGATCCCTGGTTGTAGCTAATGGGGTATCTAATCTCTATCCAAACATAGATTACTGAAATAAGCTTTAGAATAATTCAGTTAACTTATAGCAATAAACATAATAGCAAGGAACTATCTGGGAAGTTCAGTTCAGTTCAGTCACTCACTCGTGTCTGACTCTTTGTGACCCCATGGACTGCAGCATGCCAGGCCTCCCTGTCCATCACCAACTCCCGGAGTTTACTCAGACTCATGCCCATTAAGTCAGTGATGCCATCCATCATCTCATCCTCTGTCGTCCCCTTCTCCTCCCACCCTCAATCTTTCCCAGCATCAGAATCTTTTAAAAGGAGTCAGCTCTTCACATCAGGTGGCCAAAGTATTGGAGTTTCAGCTTCAGTAACAGTCCTTCCAATGAATATTCAGGACTGGTTTCCTTTAGGATGGACTGGTTGGATCTCCTTTCAGTCCAAGGGACTCTCAAGAGTCTTCTCCAGTACCACCGTTCAAAAGCATCAATTCTTTGGCGCTCAGCTTTCTTTCTAGTCCAACTCTCACATCCATACATGACTACTGGAAAAACCATAACCTTGACTAGATGGACTTTTGTTAGCAAAGTAACATCTCTGCTTTTTAATATGCTGTCTAGGTTGGTTGTAACTTTTCTTCCAAGGGGTAAGCATCTTTTAATTTCATGGCTAGAGTCACCATCTGCAGTGATTTTGGAGCCCCTAAAATAAAATCTGCCACTATTTTTATTGTTTCCCCATCTATTTGCCATGAAGTGATGGGACTGGATACCATGATCTTTGTTTTCTGAATGTTGACCTTTAAGCCAACTTTTTTACTCTCTTCTTTCACTTTCATCAAGAGGCTCTTTAGTTCCTCTTTACTTTCTGCCATAAGGGTGGTGTCATCTGCCTATCTAAGGTTATTGATATTTCTCTCGGCAATCTTGATTCCAGCTTGTGCTTCATCCAGCCCAGCGTTTCTCATGATGTACTCTGCATATAAGTTAGTCTTGGTCAACAGCTCAATTAACAAAACCAGAATTTAATATTCAGTGAAGCATAAAATTTGTCTGTATGTGTTTGTGTGTGTAAGGGTATTAACCCTGTAGCCAGGGAAGACTTTATCCCATCAAATAAAAAGTGAAGTTTGTAAGGGCACTGGGAAAAGCCAAGTGGCCATCTTGGATTTCCCATAGCCTAGACTGTTTGATTTATAGTTATTTTAAATAGCTATTTTACATTCCTTGATTGAGAAGTAGACTGTGCCTTGTCCTAAGGACATTAGGATAGCAAAAGTCTGACAATGAGGGGTTAATTTTTTGTAGAAGCAGAATGAGTTTTATTTATGTGTGCCACAATCTTCACAGATGACTGTGAAATAATATTTATTTACTTTACCAAAGTAACAGAACCCTTTAAAAACAAATATAAATCACTTAAAGGCAAAGACATTCACATAGTCTGTTATCAGAAGCCACATTCCAAGAAAACTTTGTTATCTTAACAAAGAGAGAAAGCCAACTTCTAGTCGGATAATAGCTTACTGTTAATAACAAAATTTTAATGTACTCTTAGGTCCTTTCTGTAAATCTTGACTTGGTGATAGTATCTTTTTTCACAAAGGCATCAGAGTGGAAGCATGAGCTATCCATATGACAAAATGGCTTAAGAAGGAAACTTTAAAATCTGATTATATTGCAATTGACAAAGTAACTTGGTCACTGGTGTGACATGCAACACTTTAATACAATAACTAGAATTATGACTGATAACATTTTACCCAGATATACAGATTTTTATGAAAAGAAAGGTTTGTGGAAAGTGGACCCTGAGAAAAAAGTTTTACGCATGGTAGAAGTTTCCCTGGGATGCTGAAGTGCCTTTGATAGAAGACTTTTAAGTTTATTTACCCTTTAAGTGATCTGTTCTATATTTACCTTTGAATATTTTCTGTATCCATAACTTTATTTTCCCATTCAGAAACAGATACTTGTAAGTCAGACCTTTCCTTTCCCTTAACTGCAATTCCACTCCTCATACTTTACTAAAAACACACATTCTACTTTCCTTAAACAACCATGAACTCTCCTTTAGATTAGCATTCTGTACATTGGTGAACCTGAAAACCAGTGATAATTTCTAAAAATACTTGCTTTCTTATAGAGAACATCTCAGGATGGTACCAAACATATTCACTAATAGTTCTAAACCTATTTTCTATAAATAGAAACCAGTGTTTAGTAATTATTTTAGCATCTTATTTTATTTGGAAATGGCCTAATTATTTAATAAACTTCCATCATTTAACATGATTTAGCACAAGCCTAGAAATTCAAGTTACCAAATCTGGAGAAACTATTTTAGGTACACATTGCCCAAGCATAATTATTTCTAATACAGTTTATCTAAAAGCTCTTACCTCATTTATATTGTCTTTCCTTAAAAGTTTCTTCACATCAGTTACTCTGTAAAGTGGACTCAGGATTTGGCCCAAATGTGGAATATGCTGTCAGCAGAAGCCAAATATCCTTACGTACTTTTGTGCCTTCTTTTTGTCTTAGAAGTTTGAAATTCCATTATCTTTTGTTTAGCTTTAGGTAAAATCTCTTTGTCCTTTAGCCCATTGTAATTCCCCAGAAGTTTAGAGTCTGGGCAGGTCTCTGAATTTTGGAGGGATTAACCTTCCATCTCAAGCATTGAGGTCCCAGGCTACTGCTGTTTTAGCTACTGCCAGAAAAACTCTTTTTGTTAATCTGGCTGTACCAATTTCAATATTTAGCTTGTACAAACTTTACAGTGACTTTTTTGGCTACTGACTTTAAAGTGGAAACTTGGTCAGCTAACATGTAATTCTGACATTGTAACATGGATAATTGTCCTTGCAAATTGCATAACTCTCCAATTTTAATTTCTCTTCACTAATTTTAATTTAGCTTCATGCACCTTATGGTAGGCAGAGAGAAGGATTCAGCTTCTTCTACCAGTGTGGTATATTCTTGTCCTTTTCTCAGTTATCACGAGCCACAAATGTTCAGTAACTACTAAAGGTTCAGCTCGCTTTAATTTGAGGCCCCATTTCTCACACAATCCAGTGCGTATGCGCCATTCAGTAGCTAATGAGTAATAAGGCAAATCTTCCCATCCAGAAATAAAAACTTGATTAGTTTTAACCTCTTTCTTCTTGAGTGGCATTTTGTTTCATGAATCCTGCTCACAGCACCAATTTATGTTTTGCTGAAAGTTTTACTTTCATCTTAGTTTTGAAGGATTCATTTACACAAGAAATCAATTGTTACACACATAAACAATTTCAATTTTTAATAGATCATTTGACTTAATTTCAATATACAGTCATTAAAAGAAAAAAAATAGAAACAATAGAGAGAAATAACAGTGCATACATCATCAAATTGGGCTGGCCTACATCAGATCTGAACAGTGCTGGAAGTTTCTTGTGAACAGTAATCTGGAGTCTCGATTGGGGAAATGATCCCGGGCTGTGCACCCATCCCAAGGGTAAGGCTTCAGATTGCAGTTTCAGGGGCTCCTGCTTGTAATCCCAGGCCGCAGATAGGTATCATTATCTGTTTGCATGNTAGAGAGAAATAACAGTGCATACATCATCAAATTGGGCTGGCCTACATCAGATCTGAACAGTGCTGGAAGTTTCTTGTGAACAGTAATCTGGAGTCTCGATTGGGGAAATGATCCCGGGCTGTGCACCCATCCCAAGGGTAAGGCTTCAGATTGCAGTTTCAGGGGCTCCTGCTTGTAATCCCAGGCCGCAGATAGGTATCATTATCTGTTTGCATGCAAAAATGCAGCTCTGGCTTTACTTTCACCTTTTTACAATGCTGTTTGTTTCACCCTATGAGCCACAGGATTTTGTTAGATCCTGAGGGGTTGGCCAGACCTGCGGTGACTCAAGAATTCCAAGACCCACTCCTTTTTAATCTAAAGTGCTACCTGACTTGCTATGGCTACAGGCAGGCACAGAATCTGGGCAGTGTCCAGGCAGGTCAGAAGCGGGTCAGAGGCCTGCTCTCCTGCTTCTGAAGCCTGAACAAAATTTTAATTTCCCTAACAACACTGCAAAGACTTAAAATTGTAATTGTTACATAACTATTTGTGACTGGACTGGGTCTTCGTTGCTGCTCATGTGCTTTCTCTAGTTGCCACAAGAGGGGGCTATTCTCCAGCTGCAGTGGCTTCTGTTGTGGAGCACAGGCTCTAGGGCACAGGCTCAGTAACTGCAGTGCATGGGCTTTGTTGCTCTGAGTGGCATGTGGGATCCTCCCAGACTGGGGATTGAACCTGAATCCCCTGCATTGGCAGGCAGACTTAACCACTGGACCACCAGGATAATCCAGCTTTTTAATTCCTAATACTTGGTGAAACTGAAGGTGTGTAACATTCTCACATAGAGCTCCTGAATGTAAACCTTGCTCTCAAAAGCCGTGCACTGTTCTAAACCTTGGCTGTAATCCCATTTCCAGGTCTCTGTCTCAAAAAAAAAAAAAAAAAGAAAGAAAAAAGGAAAAAAATGTTGACAAAGATTTTTGTGTCTTCATTATTTGTTATCAGGGATGTTTGGAAACAAAATGAATGTTGAGCTGCAAGGGAATGTTAAAAAAAAAAGTTGTGATCCATCTGTATGATGTTATGTAGCCCACTGAAAGGCTTATGAAGAACTTTGGATAAAGTGAAAAAATACGAAAAAGAAATGAGAATTTTTATTTTTCTTCCTCTTGTTCTTGTTGTCCCCCATCCCTCACTCTGTCCTACCTTACGAGGCATTTGGCCAAGATTAACAGTGGATGTCCATAAATGTTGCTTACACGTGATTCACTTCTTCTTTCTCTATAGCTTTCAAATTTCTATAATAAACAAGTATTTTTGTAATGAAAAAACAAACTTTCATAATGAAAAGGCTTCAGTTCAGTTTACTCACTCTGTCATGTCTGACTCTTTGCAACCCCATGAATCGCAGCACGCCAGGCCTCCCTGTCCATCACCATCTCCCGGAGTTCACTCAGACTCACTTCCATCAAGTCAGTGATGCCATCCAGCCATCTCATCCTGTGTCGTCCCCTTCTCCTCCTGCCCCCAATCCCTCCCAGCATNAAAGGAAACCTGTAAAAAATTATGGAACTAAGCAAATTACAAAGCCGGTCTATGTCCCAAGCACATCCCATGTATTGGAAAGAAAATAAACCAAATGAAATTTACTAGTAAAGCAACACCCTCTATCAAGAAGACACATTAAAAAGTTCTATCTTCCTAGAGAGCATACCTTGCTGTGCTATCCCTTTAATTCCCTTCTTCTGCTCTGCTCTGCTTTGTCTCTCAGTTGTATCCAACTCTTTGCAACCCCCTGGACTGTAGCCTACCAGGCTCCTCTGTCTATAGGGATTCTCCAGGCAAGACTACTGGAGTGGGTTGCCATGCCCCCCTCCTCTAGGGGATCTTCCCAACCCAGGTATCGAANTCCCTTTAATTCCCTTCTTCTGCTCTGCTCTGCTTTGTCTCTCAGTTGTATCCAACTCTTTGCAACCCCCTGGACTGTAGCCTACCAGGCTCCTCTGTCTATAGGGATTCTCCAGGCAAGACTACTGGAGTGGGTTGCCATGCCCCCCTCCTCTAGGGGATCTTCCCAACCCAGGTATCGAACCCAGGTCTCCCGAATTGCAGGCAGATTCTTTACTGACTGAGCCTCCAGGGAAGCCCTCTCCAATACTTACTCAAGTGAGTATCTTTAATCAGACATGTAGCTGCAGAAATTTACTTTGCTAACTTAAAGAGTTAATACAAATTAAAGACCTGTGTAACTGGATTCTTCTCTACTGGGATGAGAATATTTTGTGATTGCAAGGAAGTGCTGCAAGGCTGTCTTGATAAAGAACAAGAACCTGAAGCTGGGGTGGGGGGTTGGAAGGGAGGCTTTAAGGTGGGGGGATATATGTATACTTATGGTTGATTCACGTTGTTTAATGGCAGAAACCTACACAACAGTGTAAAGCAACTATCCTCCAATTAAAAATTAAAAAAAGAAGAAAATAATATTGAACTTTTATATATAAATGCATTATATGTAAAAAAAAAAAAAAAAAGAAGAAGAAGAAGAACCTGAAGCCAAAAGAGGTAGAAGAGAGAAAAGAGAAATGTTTGCATCAACTTTCAAAATTCCAACTCCCAGTGTTTATAATGAGGTGTGTGGGGTCAGGGAGGGGGTAGTGACTGAAAACTAAGTATCCAGCGCTGGTAAATGATTATGAAAGTATACAATGACATATGGAAGAATGCCATGTATTCATAAAAAAGCTACTCTTCAAGATCTTCAAGACATTATTAAGGAGGAAAAAAGGAGAAGCTCAGAAATAAATAAATATCATGCATACAACTACAGATACATATCTGCTTGAATATACATTATATAATTTTCTGGGAGAATAAAATTCATCTGGGAAGTGGGATAGGGAATGCTTGAAAAAACTATGTCTTTTAAGTTTAAAACACACACACACACCCCTGCTTGGCTTAAAAGAGAGTCTTAAAAGCACTCATTTGATGACTTTCTAAAATTAAATATTTCTTTCTTCTCTCTGATTCTAGGAAAAGGCAAAGAGTAACCTTACAATCTGTTATTTTTTCTGTGGTCACTAGATTGCTGACAAGACCCCTCCAATCACACACAATCGCATTTTAAAACCTTCAAGATACAGTTTAATCAGTAGTTTTAATGCACATTTGTTAGAGAGAGCTGCACTTTAACAATTATACAGACATCTCCTGCAGTTATTAAAATAATCAAAATATATAAAAATATTCAAGTATGCAAATTAGCAGCATTTACCTAAGATAAATATATTAGCACATTTCAGTATAATAACAGGGAAAGAAAACAGAGCTTCCAACACACACACACACACTGCACAGACTACTTGACTGTTCTCAGAAGCATGCTGAAGGCAAGAATGCGCTACATATAAATTCTTTAGGCAAAAATGCCAATAATTTAGAATTTTTAAAGTGAGGATGGAATGAACTTTCATTTGTTCAAAATTCCATACTAGTTATTAGACTTAAATATTCATAAACCTTAAAAAGGTATGAAAAGCTTGAAAAGCTCATCAGTTTTATCGTTTTTAAAAATACCCTGTGTTAATACTAACTGTAGAAGAGCAAAAAAAAAAAAAAAAAGTCTGGCAAAGGTTCAAATAGATAGCCTTGTGTTAACCATGGTGAGCTTGCTTTGTTTCTAAGAGCAAGGAGTCCATCATTTTTGAGTAATGGGAGAGTCCTGGGGGTGGGAAATAGTCTTCATAACAGCAGCTTTCTAAAACCTGCACCCATCTTTAAATGCCAGGCTATCCCAAGGAAAGGTTTAATGAGCCAGTGAAAGGAAGGAAAACACGAGAAGGAGGGCACAGACAGCCCATTACAACACTACAGTACTTTGGAAAAGATTCTGAAGGTATTCGAATGAGAACTCACTAATCTGTAATCAAGGCTTATGTGAAAAGGTTTAAAGCTATCAATTTCAGGTAAGCTTATGCTGAGGTATTTATTGCATAAGGTTTTTATGGTAACAGAAGTCTTAAGAGATATCTACATGGTTTGTAAAATGAAATTAAAAATTTTAAGCACAAGAAAACCAAGAGCCCTTAAAACCATGAATACCTACATTTAAAAGCTCCAGCATTCGGTCTGGTTGGGTACACCGCCAAAGGCTGGCCTGATGCTGCAGCCCACGTGCCCCCAACACTCAAACACTCAACAGCCCCTTCCAGCCTGGCTCCGAACCGTGAAGTGCCATTCAGAGACCTCAGGGCAGGAAGGGACGCAGCCTTCTGCCTCTGACACTCTCTGCCTCTTAATCTTGATGGCACAGAACCCTCTGCCAAGTCTCCAAACCCAGGACTAGAAGGGAATGGAAGGTTGTGACTATCCAGGCCCTTAAAGCAGCTTTCCCCTGAGTAATGAGGCTGTAGCAACAAAATCCAGGCTGCCAAGCTGCGGCTGCTCCCCCATCATGGACTCAATCCAAGGCCCTCAGGGCCTTCCTTATTCACACAGCAGGAAGGGCATTTCTCTGTCATACAGTATTACTCTCATATTACATATTACCACGTAGCTGAAATCACATAACCATGCTCTCCATGCTCCACCATCTGTTTCAAATATCACAATTCCAGGGTTTCTGCATTTTAAGTCTACAGAACCATTCACAAGAGTCACTGCTTCTTAAGGAAACACCTCTCAGCCTAAACTCCCAAAACTTGGTTCAAAAGAATGAACCCAGGCTCATGGACTGATGACCTCCACAGTTAACTTTAAAAGACGATACAAGTAAGCTTGTAAAAACATACGTGGTCTCTCCTCAATTTCAGTTAAAAAGCTTCAAAGTCAGTGTTTTGGTCAAGTTGCCCCTGAGCTGCTGGGTTATAGGCAAAAGACGTGGTTTTAAACTTGCTTTTCTAAGTTACTAATGCCCTAAACAGGGATCTGGTAATGTAAACACAGCCACTGGAGCTGCACGTACACAGCCACTTTCAGGAAAGGCCCAAACTCCAAAAAAATATATTTTAAAATTTCCACCAAAATCCCCGATGGATATCATAGGCTGGCAGGTCTCCAGGCCAGCCTGTAAGCCACAGGCGGCAGCATTTCCCCGTCATTCTAGCCGGTTCCTCAGATCCCTCTGGGCTTCTGTGAGTTTCTGGATTAGATAACGCTTGTCACGACTTTCCTAAAAACACAGATAGGTTCAACAGCACAGTCAATATATTTGGAAACAAATATTATTTCAACCCAAGAAATTACATCAGATTCAAGGCCAAGGATCCAAACTACTGGGCCTCCAGTGACCTCCAAACTGTCTCTTTCACTCTTGTCCTCCGAGCGGCCCCCCACCCTAGCCCCCGGTCCACAAAGCAGCCTTGTAAAAATGTTCTTTTAAAAATAAACATCAGACTAGGACAATACCCTACAGTGGCTTCTTATCACACTCAGAATTAAACCCAGACTTCTCAACAGCACCCTCAGGCGGTGCTGTGACTCAAGCTCGCCTTGCCTTTCCCATCATCTTGCACCCTCCGAGCAGACTGCCCTTCCTCCTGGGCCCAGACCTCGCTGTTGTCTCTGCCTGTTACTCTCATACCCAAGACCTCCCATAACTGGCTCCTTCTCATCATTCAAGTCTCGGCTCTATGGTCACTTCCAGCTGACATGGCTGCTATCTCAGCAGCCGATGGTCCACCGGGCCCCTCTAACTAGCTCATCTATACCATCTTTACAGCAGTTATTGCAATCAGAATGTATCTTTTTCCTTTAGCCACCGAGCAGCCCTGTCTCCCTTCTTCCCCTCTGCATCCCAGCACAGTATCAGGATGAACATGTTGAAGGCACGGACGACTCCAGGACCTGAGCACAGAGCTTCCGGAGTCCGGGCCTGAAGGCAGAGTTCTGGGTGAGTGGTGATGGAAGCGTCCCTCTCTCTCCCCGGGAGAAGCTCCCGATTCCTTTCCATGTCCTGCCATAAATGTCCCTGGCCCTGACCCCCGGGACCGGAGCTTTCTTACCAGATTCAGCTGCTCTCGGAGCTGGACGACCACCCGCTTGTGCGCTCCGGCTAGGGCGATGAAGTAAAACATAATGAGGCTGCAACATAAGGCGAGGGGTCACTAGGGAGTTTGTACCATCTGAAGGCCACTGCAAAACGACCTGACCCACTTGGCCTGGAACAGTTTTACTTTTGTTTGAACAGAAGCAAAAAAGAAAACCCACACCTCTCCCAAGCAGAGAGCATCAGAAATAGCCAGAGAGGTTTTATCTGGCAATGGCAGCAGAGACCGATTCCTGCCTTGCTTTCCAAGTTAATACTAAAGCTCTTGAATCTCCGCTGGCACACACGAGAGGGGAGAGAGGAGGAGGTGGGCCAGAAGCTCAGCTCAACACAGAATAAAGTGACTGTGGATGATCACTGTGGAGCCTCTCTGGCCTCAGCTCCCTCATCTGTAAAAAGGGGATAACAGTAAAACCCAGTGATAACAAGCCTAACATAATACAATTCTGAATAAAAGCAGCTGGAAATTGCTCCTGTTTTCTGTGCAGCCCCAGACCTCAATTGTGGGTGGTCGAAGTTATTATCTTTGAGAAGATGGACAAGTGAAGTGAAGGGCAAGTGCCCAGGTAAACAGCAGGCAAAATCATCCACAAAGGGGAGGTGGCTGCCTGTTCAATCTCCCCCAGAGAAGGCTGAGGAAATGAGGGCCACTGGAATCAGGGATGTCAGTCTTCTCTTCTGGAAGTCCCCATGGCCGAGGTCGAGAGTGATCCCCAAAGATGTGGAAGCCAGATCAGGCAACCACCACCAGATGGCGGCAGCCAAACCGCAGCTGGAGTGAGCCAGCAGCGATGGAACCGCTGGATTCCAGGATCCGCGGGATTCCAGGCTAATAGGCTACAACTCCCACATCACTGTATTACTATCAAAGGTATCTTACCTTTAACAAATAATTTTTTTAACCCTTTTCTTGCATCATTGTGGGATTTTACTGTAGTAATATCTGTCATAGGATAATGATGACTGCAGGGGTTAGTCCAGGTAAGCTACAATCAACTCAGTGATTTGGGGTAGTTCTATAGTTTCCAGAAACACGGAACCAGTGAATTCTGAAACAATGGTCCCAAAGGAAATACAGAACAGGTTCCTCTGCGCCTCTGGTCACAACATTTTTGTCAGCTGATCATTACTTTCTTTTGTGTTTCTTGAGAAAGAAAGTTATTGATACATAATAACTGTTTTTATTTAAAGACACCTTATTTAGTATCACTGAACTCATAGCCAGCAGCACCATGATGTGTGCCCAAATGAAGCTTATTTAACAAGCACAGTCTCTGCATAAAACACATCCCAGCCTTCGTGCACTTAGAAAACCCTAGACAACACTTCATGCCTGCATGAACAGCGAAATCACCCACCACCAAAAGCATGAAATGCAAGAAACACGGCACTATAAACAGATCATAAAAACTCAGGATACTTAGTTACAGTCTGAGCTGTGGTTTGAATACTGTGTCCTGCCAAAATTCATATAGTCCTAATCCCAAGGTGATGGTATTAGAAGGTAGGCCTGTGGGAGGTGATTAGGTCATGAGGATGAAGCCCTCACAAATGGGATTAGTGTCCCTATTAAAGAGACATCAGAGAGTTCCCTAGCCCCTTCTGCCATTACAGAACATAAGAAGTCTGTAAGCTGGAAGAGGATCTTCACCTGACCATATTGGCATCTTGATCCCAGACTTCCAGGGTCCAGAACCATGAGAAATAATATTTAGCGACCCAGTCTATGATATTCCACTACAGCAGTGGGATAATAAATGCACCGAGAGACTATATATCAAAGCAACTCAGTTTTTGTTACTCAATGCATGAGTAATGCACTCCATAAAAAACCACAAAAAAGCATCACTAGTATTGATTTTTTGGTTACAAAAGTATTTTAGCTAGTAAGCATGTTTATAAGACATAAAAAATATGGAATTTATGAATAATGAGAATGGACAGTAATTAGAACATGCCTAGTAAAGTAAGCCCTCAACACACATTTGTGATTAGAATTACTTTAACAGGCAAAATGAATCACTGCACAAAAGCCCTCATTGCCTCCGCATCCAGCCCTTGTCATTTACTGAGCCTTCACTAAGGGCCAGGTCCTCTGCTAAACACTTCTCACGTGTAACCATGTGTCCTTCTTCTCACAGCCCTACAAGGTATGTGCCATTTTTATTCCCATTTTCCAGGTGAGGAAATCAAGACTCAGAGAGGAAATGTGATGACCTGAGGCCACACAGCTTGTAAGTGGTACAGCCAGGATTCAAGGGCATGCCCCTACACTGGTACTCTTCTCTCAGCCCAGTTATCAATTCCTTTTCTGAAGAGCAACTAATTTTGTGATACTAATAATATGCAGTGTTTATTGGGTTATATTTTATAAGTCAGCCATCTGGTTAAGTGCCTTATATGTGGGATCTCCCTGAACCTGTTCAATGATATCCTGAAAGAATTACTATTATTACAACATTTTAGGGATTAGGTAAAGTACAGCCCAGAGAGGTTCAGTACCACACCAGTGTCTCAGGTGAGCTCCATTTCCCAGTGGAGAGCAGCCCACCAGTCTTGATGGTGCTCTTGCAGAGCCCAGGTGGTTCTCACTTACCAGATGATCATGAAAAAAGGCACTGCGAAGGCTTCCGAAGTGATGCCATAAACCAGCGTCTGCAGCGAGTTGGGGAAGGTGCTCACTGTCTTGGGGACCACTTCCCAGGTGGTGTTGAAGTTGGTGAACGGCCCACAGGCTTTGGAGGAAGGGATGCTGCCAGGACACAAAGCACACGGCTCAGGCCAGGCCTGCAGCACAGGCTGAGCATCCGTCCGCTGCACGCCTACAAAGCTGCATTAACAGTGGCGCAGAAGTAACTGCCTCACCTTATGGGCTTTCTGGAATATCTCAGTCAAAAATGCTTACCCTGAAGTCTCAAGTCCCTAGACTTGATTTCCAGTTTACAAGAAATTGAGGACAGAAGGTCAAGTTAAAAAATAGAGTTATCATATATGATCCTGCAATCCTGGGCATATTTCCAGAGAAAACTCTAATTTGAATAGATACACGCACCCCAATATTCACTGCATGGAAGCAACCTAAGTATCCATCAAGACATGAATGAATAGGAAGATGTGGCGCACACACACACACACACACACAATGGAGTATTACTCAGCCAGAAAAAAGAATGAAACAATACCAGTTGCTGCAAACAGATGGACCTAAAGATTATCATATTAAGTGAAGAAAGCCAGACAGAGAAATGGTATGTGTAATCTAAAAAAAAAAAAGAATCAAATGAACTTTTTTACAAAACAGAAATACACCCACAGACATACAAAACAAACTTATGGTTGCCAAAGGAGAAGGTTATGAGCAGGTAGGGATAAATTAGAAGTTTGGGATTAACATATACACACTATTGCTGCTGCTGCTGCTGCTAAGTTGTACACACTACTTACATATAAAACAGATAATCAACAAGGACCCACTGTATAGCACAGAGAACTATACTCAGTATTTTATAATCACCTATAAGGGAAAGGAATCTGAAAAAGAATATATTTATATAACTAAATCACTTTGCTGTATACCTGAAACTAACAGAACATTGAAAATCAACTATAATTCAGTTAAAAAAAAAGAACCTGTTACTTAAAGATAGATACTCTGGTGATAGTCTAGAACAGCAATAAATTGAGCACCAGAAATTAAAAAAAAAAAAAAAAGATCAAGTTAAATGACACTGTGAGAAAACAGCTCTAGGATGTGGGGAGACTGCTCTTCAGCTTATTGATTTAGAGGTGAGGAAACCGGCCTCAACTTTTCCAAGAATTAAAGGTTAAAAAAGACTAAAGAAACATGGTAACGAAAAGAAATGAGTAAAACCTGAAAAAGAGCCTCGTTTACAAAGTAAAGCTCTAAAAGACTATTTGAGGACAACTGGAGAAACTTGGCAATGGCAGGAATATGGTACTGGCATTAATTTTCTTAGGTGTGATAATGCTATGGTGGATATATAGGAAGAATGTCCTTACTTTTAGGAAGTGAAGGTTTAGCTATTTAGGAATGAAATGTTATGACGCCTACAACCATGGTGTGGTTCATCCGCACACACACAAAAGGTATGCATAGAGAGAAGAGAAGACAAATGTAGCAGGAGGCAACAATTGGGACATCCAGGTAAAGGGCATGTAAGTTGTCGCTGCTGCTATTTTTTTCAACTTTTCTGTAGATTTGAAAATTTTTAAAATAAAAAGGGAAAAGTAAAATTACAATGGGAAAAAAATTAAGGCTTACAAGAATTGCCTATAGTCACATCACCAAGTTCCGTGTAGGAAATTTTCTACTGCAGCCCTATTTTAGGGATAAAAATAGATTCCTGGAAACAACCTAAATGTTGTTTAAGAAAATGGATGAGCAGTTTGTGATCCATTCATACAATGGAATAAAGAACCACCGAGAGGGACACACAAATATAGATATGACTGTCTTAGATAGAAACTAAGTAGCAGGAAACAGAATTGGAGGATGAATTTCCACCACATACTCATCTATACTTTTCCAATTCTATGCCATGTGAATGCATTTCTTATTTTAAAAATTCAAAGTTAAAAAATTAAAAGAACAAGAGTTCTGTATGTGCTGGCCTGGAAAAGGACATAATATAAAAGTGAAAGAAATTAAGTTGCCAAACAGTATTATTCCATATGCATTAAAAAATACATTTTTCATAATAAATCTCTTTAATTTATACTCTTTTCTGTACTACTTGAATTTTTCAATGTATAACATACTATCATTACAATAAACATATATAGACTTTGGTCACCTGATGTTAAGAACTGACTCATTGGAAAAGATCCTGATGCTGGGAAAGATGGAAGGCAGGAGGAGAAGGGGACGACAGAGGATGAGATGGTTGGATGGCATTACCAACTCGATGGACATGAGTTTGAGCAAGCTCTGGGAGTTGGTGATGGACAGGGAATCCATGCTGCAGTCCATGGGGTCACAAAGAGTTGGACACAACTGAGCAACCGAACTGAACTGAACGGACACAGACTCAAATTAGTCTGAAAAATAATAAAACCTGAGAGAGGAATTCAAAGCTCCAGGCTTTTCAATTAAAGATGAAGAAGTGTGGCGCAGTGGTAAAGAATCCACCTGCCAACACAGGAGGTGCACGAGACGTGGGTTTGATCCCTGGGTCGGGAAGATCCCCTGGAGGAGGAAATGGCAACCCACTCCACTTCAAAAAAATGAAGAAATGGGACAAAATAAGATAAACAAAATAAAGAAATGGAATTCCATGAGACTAAGCAAGGGGGGGCAAACTACAGCCCATAGACCAAATCTGGCCCATGGTCTATTTTTCATAGCTTTCCTGGAACACAGTCTTGTCTGCTGCCTTTTATACATAGATGCAACATAGATGATACGTAATCAGTTAAGCTGAACAAGTGCTACAAAAACCATATAGCTTGCAAAGGCTAAGTCGTTTACTCTCTTTCCAGCATCTGGTATAAATGGTTATAACAGAAGAAGTGGCATCACTGGGTCTGGAACCCTCAATTTCTCATCCTCAGGACTGAGCATTTCCCCTTTCCAAATTCCGCTCTAGATGATACACTCCCCTGTGCCATGTCTGAGTTGTCTTTATACCCCCAGCACCTAGAACAGTGCCTGGTACACAGAAGACATTCCAAATCTTCTCAGGGACCATGCATTATCTTTACAATCAGAAGCAAACAATCCCAAAGGCTACCAGAAGAGAGGTCCTAGGAAAAGGGATCGGGTGGAACAGACCCAAACAACACTCTCAAAACCAATGGGAAACCTCCAAGTCCAAGTTCAGAAGTGAACCAAGACAGATATTTCAGCATCCAGACGGTGATTCCAAAACAAAGGTGGACCTGACAGCCAGGAGTGACTTACTGACCTCTGCTGGTACCAATAAAGAATGCAAGGAAGGCTTTATCACAAAGGAGGGGCAAGTCAAGGAGGGAATGTAAGAAAGTCATATTTACCGTGCCATGCTGATTGTCAGAGGTATAATTGCCAAGCACAGTCCAATCAGCAACACCAACAGGAAGAAGAAATTAGAATTGGATGCTCTGAACTGCCTCGGAGAGGGTCTGCAGGTATAAAGAAGACTTATCTAAGGAGAGAAAGGAAGAAAGAGGAAAAATGAAGGGCACTGCTTCTCTGAGGATAAATGAGCACAGGTCATGCATTACAGTGGGAATATAAATTGGCTATAAACTTTCTAGAGGGTAGTCAGCAATATAGACCAAAATGAAAAAATCGCCAAAACACATGTATATGGTATTTACTGCTAGAGTTGTTGATAACAGGGAATAACTGAAAGCAACCAAAGCAGCTATCACTGTAGTTCCTTAAAGGTTAAAGTGACCTATACAGTAGAAAACCATCTAGCCCTTAGAAAAAACAAGAGAGCTTTTACATCATATAAGGCACTGTCAAATGAAAAGTCGGGATGTCAAAACTTTGTACTGTATCATCTCATTTTTTTTTAATGTATTTTTAACATCTTACCATAAATTTCTTTTCTCAGCTTTACTGAGGTGTAATTGACAAATAAAATTATAAGGCAGAGTATTCAACGTGATACATTTACAGTATACAGCATGAAGATTTGAAAGGATTAAAAAAGTATTTTCCTTAGGGGTTTAAATATGTATTAAATATATACATACCAGAACAGGAGATACTTTGCTTGCATTTTTACGTGAACATGGATTTTTTTCTACATATTAAGTCTTTACTGAATTTGTTCCAAAACTGTTTCTGTTTTTATGTTTTTGGTTTTTTTGGCTATGATATGTGGGATTTCAGGCTCTCTGACTGGGGACTGAAACGTCACCCTCTGCACTGGACCCCCAGTGCTTAAGTTCCTTTCCTATATATTAAAAATAAATATTTCCAACGAGGGAAAGACTTGAAGGGGAGATTAAGTGGGGATGGGGAGAGAGAGGCATATACTTCCTCCTGAGTATTGCAGAAAGCTACTGTCTCAGGAGCATCAAGCTTCCGTGACGGCGGCAGTCAGAGCATCTTGTGAGCAGAGGGACCCTGGCGTCTGGTCAGGGTGTCTGAGGGCAGCTGGCCAGTCAAGCTGGGGTGTCAGAACTCAGTCCAGTGCCTGTGACCCATTCTCTTACCCCCGTGCTGTCTTTACTGAGCTACACGCTGGGAAGCCACTGCCTAACTGATACTTTCTGGAAGAAGATAAAGTTCCCACGAGCTTTCTGGCATCCACTTCTGTGGTGACGTCAGCCAACTGAGTTTTCAAATGAAAGCACTGGAACATTCTTCAAAGACCAAAACAGCCGGGTAGAAAGTATGACCCAATGAAAGGCCTGGCCTACTGGATTAAGAGCATAGGCTCTGGAGTGAAGTAAACTTGGGTTCACATCTCAGGAGTCACTAAGCTGTGTGATCTTGGATCAATTACTTAACCTCTCTGAACTTCAGCTTCCTAATTTATAAACTATGGTTACTACAGTACTTACTTTAAAGTATTATGTGATCATCTATATAGTGGTTCAGCAGAGTGGGAGGACACAATATTATCATCACCTGTTAGTACTGTTGTACTTATTAATAATACTACTATTGTGTCCATTTTTTAATTCCTAGGGCCTGGTATACTAGGTGCTCAATTATGTTGGGCTTATTAATAGAGGGTACCTCTAGAAGAAGGGATGGAATACATACCTGCACTGTTTAAATGTTTAACAGTGAGCATATATTACATCCATAATTTTAAAAAGTTTGATTAACAAGCCAAGATAAATTAGTCATCTGTAGGGCTACTTCACCCACTGATCCCTTAGTTCAGGTATAACGCCTACAATCTGTGAGCTGTTTGAGGAGCTACATAAATAATTGAGAACTGAAAATAAATGCACCAGCTCCAAAAGCCAAGCAGAAAATTAAATAATTTTAAATAATAAACCTTTTCTTAAATATCACCAAAATGAACGACTATAGACACTTACTCCTTGAAAGGAAAGTTATGACCAACCTAGATAGCGTATTAAAAAGCAGAGATATTACTTTGCCAACTCAACTCTTAGCTACATACAAAAACATTTAAACCATAGGAGCAAGACCATTCTTCAACTCTCAAAACAATAAAAATGTGAAAATCCCATTCAAAGTTTTTTTTTCCACAATTAAAAAAAAATATATATATATATACACACACACACACACATATATATGTATATATCAAATAAAGGATGCAATTCTGATACATCTGATGGGATCTGGGTGGGCTCCAGGCATGTGTGTGCTAAATGTCCTGCAAGATCAAGAATTGTCTGGGTTATCGACCCCTCAACCCCACCTCTCCTTACCTCTTTCACGTAAAAGATGATAATGAACTTCAAGGTTGCAATTGCAGGAAGAAGGGGTGAGAAAAAGGCTCCGATCCAGCAAATGGTTTGTCCATAAACAATCCCCAGAACATTATCAGGGATGGCAAACTCCTGCTCTCCCCAGCACTGAAAAAGCTTCCAGGAGGAACAGTAGGTCACCAGGATCCTGCAAACAAACAGGACAGCTTACCGCCTGGACTACCGGCGTCAGCCGAGGCACAGAACCACATCCACACAATTAGGGCTGTTTCCAGGCATACTTCTCACGCAAACTGTTAGTCACGTGTCTAGAAAATGCAAAGTACAGCGAACTCTGGAGTCATTAAGACCAGGGTACAAGCCTCAGATCTATAGTTTACCAGCCAAGGAATATTAGACAAGGCTCATGTTTGTCATCTGAAATGTAGGGGGGTTATAACCTAGCTTACTGTACTGCACTGTATTGACAGTAGATGACCTGGGCAGTCTCTGTGTGCTGGCGTGCCACTCAATTCAAAAAGCACAGCGCTACTGTTCATCCACACAGATAATGGCTTACGAGGAACCTAGTGCCCTGTATGCCACTCCTGGAATCCTAGAAACTTCCTACAGAAACCCATAACCAGGGGCCCGAGATAAATACACACAGCTATTCACTGTAGCATTACTATATATTAGCAAAAATACTGGGTAACAACCTAAGTGCCCATCAGCACGGGCTTCATCATCAAATTAGAAGCAATGCGTACAGCGGACTATTACACAGTCTTTAAAACATAAGAGGAAAATATATGTGTCCTGACATGTAAAGTCATGGTATTTTGCTTGCGTGGGGGAAAAAGCAAGCTGTGGACCCATGTAGATGTAACATGATTCCATTTGTGGGTGAGAAAAGGACACTCTCAGCAAGACTGTGTTTACTTACATGTGTATTTATGTAAATATGCTTTTGTTTTCTTTTTAAGGATGGCTGGATCTACCCTCAGGTGTTAACAACCACCTCTGAGGGGTGGGGTGGGTCTGGGGAAATAGGGGTAAGGTAACAAGAGGGCTCTCACTACTCTCAGAATTCCTATATTTATTTACATATTAAAAAACTGTAATATAAACATTCACATCATATTTGTGTAATGTTTTTAAAAGGACAGTTTCTTTCTCAATGTTTACTTTTATGGGTTTTTTGAACTTCTGGCATAGGCCAGGAGAATTTGTACATGTGAGTTAAAAAAGAATTTGTACATGTGATTAAGTGAACAGTTTCACTTAAGGCTCAAGAAGATGCTGAGAAAAAAAGATTTTTTTTTTAATGAAGGCATAGTAATGATAATCCTGATGGTGACAGTTAATGTTTTGTTGAGTTTTGTGGCATGGAGTGGTCTTAGTACTTTTATCTGCATTTTGTTGTTTAATCTTCACCAAAGGGGTATGAGATGGAGCCTGCCAGTATTCCCATTTCACAGGTAGGGAAACAGGCACAGAGCTTAAGTAACTTGCCCAAGGTCACGTGATGAGGAAACAGGCAGTGCGGGGCTTGAACACAGATTAGGAAATGCAGTGTCCACTGCAGCCTGGAGGGCCTCCACTAACAGGGCCTGTGGCTGTGACATGGCAAGAAGTCACCCCGAGGGCTTCCCCCGGAAAGCAGCCTCATTTCTGCTCTTTGTGCTGCCTTTCAGTGGGGTGATGGCCTGGAGCTGTCTGAAAGGTGCCAGTGGTTGTCAAGTGGTTTCCAGGATGTGGAATCATCCAGCCCTTTGTGAAGAACAGCTGTGATGGGAGCCTTTTGTCGGGGATGAGGGATAGGGGGAGATATGAGGGGTGCCCCTCACACTTACTTTCTAGGAAAATCCACAAAAAGTGTCACAGCCAGGATGATGATGAGGTCAAAGATCATCAGCTTGTACATTTCCTGCCCAACTTGGGTCTCCCAGCACTGAAATCAAGAGAGAAACAAGCCTGACTTGGAGCAGAAAGAGCCAGGTTCTACCGGGGTCATTTCCAGCCCCCGATCCTGTGCTTCTGGAGGCCACCAGCCAACACTCCCCTGAGCTCCAGCACAGACTTGGGTTTTCAAACCCTTAGGAGTTAGTTCCTGGTGTGACAGACTCAGCTACAGAGCAAGAAAGAGGATCACCTGGGATTCACATCCTTGGTGCCATGGGCTGTTCTCTCGACCTTAATGCTACCGCCCCCCACAAATGACCCACCTCGTAGGAGGCCCTTCCCCCCAGCCTCACCGGGTAGAGTTTCTGGTTGTAGCCACAGAGCTCACACAAGTAGGTGTCACAGGATGTAATCTTGGAGCCCAGGGTGAACACCAGCACACAGATGGTGGCCAGCCGCATGAAGACGCACCTGCAGGGAAGAGGGGAGGTGGGGAACATGAGATGAGAAGGGCTTGGGGCAAGCTGGCTCCTCGGAACAGGGCTGGGTGCAGAGAAGTTGCCTTTCTTAACAGCAAACCCACAAATGGGCACTGGGCTTCAGTTTCGGATGATAAGCAAGTTCTAGAAATGACAGTAGTGATGGTGGCCAACACTGAATATGTACTTTGTGCCACTGAATTACACACTTACAAGTGGCTAAGATGGTAAATTTCATCTTATATATATATTTTATCACATTTTTTTAATGCAAAAGAAAAAAAAATATATCAGAAAGCTGGGAAGTCCTGAGTCCATGATGTGTAGCTATGCTCAGAACAACTCCTGAAAAGAACTAACTGAATTTTCTAAGTATCCGTTTTGAGAGATGGCATAGGATATATTGAGAAGTGGGAAAAAAAGTACACTGCAGAGTCTCAGGTAGAAACAGTACTATTTTTAAAAGAAAACAAAACGTGTGAATGTTGGCATGAACAACAGGAACCATGTAGATAAGGGCTGCTGGGGGGGAGGGTGGAATCAAGACAGGAGGAAAGAGGGCTCATTTTCTTTAAAGATGGTTCACTTATTGTTTGGTTTATAATTTTTTAAAAATTAAATGAAATAGAAACATTAAAAAGTGTGTGAGTTGGGGAGCAAACCTATACCATCCATCTGATATTCTGTCCTCCTGGGAGATGTGAGTACCCAGCATTGCCAGAGAGGCTTCCATAACTCAAAACTCATTTGGAAACTAATTAAAAAGTCTGAATCCACAGTTATTATGACAAGTGGCGGAGAAGGCAATGGCACCCCACTCCAGTACTCTTGCCTGGAAATCCCACGGACAGAGGAGCCTGGTAGGCTGCAGTCCATGGGGTCGCTATTAGTCGGACACGACTGAGCAACTTCACTTTCATGCACTGGAGAAGGAAATGGCAACCTACTCCAGTGTTCTTGCCTGGAGAATGCCAGGGAGGGGGGAACCTGGTGGGCTGCCATCTATGGGGCAGCACAGAGTCGGACACGGCTGAAGCGACGCAGCAGCAGCATGACAAGTGGATATAGAAAAACAAGACACAAACGGCAACAATGATCTAAACCCAAAATAAAGAACATTATATAAGACAAATGCCCCAGCTCCTCTCACAAACCAATGGCATAACACAAGGGGAGGGGGATTTTTGAAAGGACAAAAGGGATTTGAGAAACATTCACAAGCCAACACAGCAGGGGGCCTTTCTCTGGATCTTGATTTGAATAAACCAAGACCAAACAATTACAGAAAGCCCTCTGCAGCTCCATCAGGGACCTGACAATTCTATGCGGCATGATGATGGCTCTGTTTAAAAAGAAAAGTCCTTGTCACTTTAGAGATACACTGAAGCTTTTACAGGTGAAACATGTTGCCTGAGATTTGCTTAAAATATTCCAGCAGCGTGGGGGAACCGCTTGAGAGAAGACCAGCAAAATGTTGGTAAACAGTTGGAACTAAGTGATGGACACACACAGGGGGTCCTGATACTGCCCTATTTGAAAATTTCCAAGATAAAACGTTTTATTTTTAAAAATGCAAATACCATCTGAGGCATTTGAGAAGTAGAAAGAAAACATTCCAGTTTCACAGTCCCCACCTGGTCCTCCTTAACTCGTGTGTGTTAACTCCCTGGGTCCAGCTTTACACTTGGCATTTATTTTTCTAATGAAACCGAATATTTTTTAGTATGAGAAGAGATATCACAACAAATTATAAAAGGGCAACAGTAGCACACACAGTTGGTGTCTGGGCCACTTTTTTCTCAGCATTCACTCCAGCAAAAGTCTCAGGTTCCTACTGCAAGTTTCTAGTGTAACTCTTTTCCCAAGGCCCACGCACTGGGGCCTTGGGGTAGAACTTGTGGGGGAGTTAATGCCCTTGGGACTCAGCCACCCTTAGGCAGGGGAGGGTGAACACTTGTTGAAGGACAAACATTCTACTTGAGTAGGAAAACCCTAAGATATTTTCCATGCAAACTCCCTGAGCTGTCCTGCAGAACCGAGCCCCAGTTATAACTTCCCAGACAGCATACCCTTTATTAACTGCCTTCCCATCTCTCCCACTTCCTTACTCTCCTGCTGGTATATACTTGTCATTCTAACATTTTCAGAGCAACATTCCTCCAAGGACCCACCCTTGCCCTCAGCTGTCAGGGTGCTAATACATGAACCAAAAATACACTACAGCTGAGTAGACATTTAAGTCAAAGAGATTTCTCTGCATATGAAAACTCTGAGTCATTTGTGGAGACTATTGGAAGGCTGAAGAGGATTTGGAAGGCTGAAGAGGATTTTTGACCCATCATGGAAAAAGGTACCACAATTGATTAGCAATGTCTGCTGTGGGCAGGGGAGGTGACAAGTGGTGACCTGTTTGGCATGCCTAGGCATTACCTAAGGATTGTCAGCCGTATCTCAAAGCCTGGGGAATAATCTTCATAGTGGATGATCTTGGCAAAGATTATCGGGGTGATAAAATTAGCCAGCGTGATCACAATGGAAGGCAGGTACAGAATCAAGAGGTTCTCTCCAAAAACCATCTTGTCAATTTCCTATGAAGATAACAAAACTGGTCAGGAGTATAATAAATTGCACCACAAATGAACTGACCTTAAGAGAACACAACTATACATGTGTCAAATCACTATGCTCAACACCTTAAACTCACAGTGTTGAATGTTAATTATATCTCATTAAACTGTAAGGGGGAAAAACACCCAAATACATTTAGCAAATGAAACAAAACATTTTTTCATTCAACATGGCACCTAAAATTAAGCAATCTTCTTCCTTGGGTGTTCAAACAGAGGAACCATGATCTAGTACCATACTGAAAGAAAAATAAGCTCTACTGGATTTATTACGGTGAAATATTAAAAAACCCATGCATTCTGGATCAGTGGATGATTTACAGCATTTTCAAAGCTGTAATTTTATTTTTATCCCAGATAGCCATATATGTCACCAAAATTCTATTATTACGAAAGGAGAGAATGGCTATTCCAGATGAATTAGCACTACAGCCTTGAACATGCTGTAAATTACCCACTGATACACAATCTATCTCCCTAGGTAAATGGCTATTTATCTGACTAAATTTTGGTCAAAGGGATATAAGTAGCAGTTTTCAGTGCAACCTCCATGTGCTGGCCCCCATCTCCTTCACTTCCTCCCCACTAGCTGGTGGGCTACCCTGTGCCATATAGGAGAAGGCCACGTCCTAAGGAAGGCAGAGCTACAAGATGGAAGGAACCTGGGCCCCTGATGGCTGATTTCATGAAGCAGAGCCACTAGACCAACTAGGATTTTTAAAACCACTGCTATTTTAGGTAAACTGAGGCCTCTTTACCTGCTGACTAAAGTAGTACAGTTGGGGCTTAAATCCAGGCAGTCCAGCCTAGACTTGAATACTGTAAATCCCAGGAGGAGTAGGTATCCCAAACACACAATTTTGGATGCTTTTTTCCCTACTGAAAATAAAAAATTGGTCTGTCTGATTTTAGGTTTTTTGTCATATCAGCCAAATGTATATTCCCATGTGTAAAACAGAATGATGATAGTTATCTCCCTTGCAGGTTTACAATACACTTAGCATACATAACGCCCTACCGGAGTAAAAGGTAAATTGACTTGCACGGAGCACTTACTTTTTTCATGTGTTCTTGAGAGAATATAGTCGCTTTGTAGATTGCATAAAAGCATGCTGCTAAAACGGCCAGCACAATACAGTTCAAAAATAATCTCAAAGAGTAAATTCGTATCGTTTCTTCCGAGGTCCTTTCTGCTATTTTTTGCCGTATCCTTTCCTCCTCCAGATCTGCCTGAGAACCAAAGAAAACTCATTTGTGAGCACTGGGATGAAGGGATATTTAAGGGTGGAAACTGTGACTCATCGCCATACCCTACCTCTCCATCTTTACAGTTTCCTTAAATACTCATCTCCCCCAGGATACCCTCTCAGACCAAGCCCAACCAGTTTCCAAGTCTACTAAAAGCTTAAGTGAAGGCAGAACCTCCCATTAAGATTGCAATTAGATTTTGCAATATATGTGAAAACTGAACTATAATCCATTCAGGACATTATCTAACGTAGTAATTATGCAGTAGGCATTGTCGGGCTTCCCTGGTAGCTTAGCTGGTAAAGAATTCACCTGCAGTGCAGGAAACCTTGGCTCAATTCTTGAGTCAGGAGGATCCCCTAGAGGAGAGCATGGCAATTCACTCCAGTATTCTTGTCTGGAATATCCCCATGGACAGAGAAGCCTGGTGGGCTTCAGGTCATGGGGTCACATAGAGTTGGACACAATTGAACGACTAAACAGCACGGCAGGCATTCTTTCTTTAAACAAATATTACACCTGGTTTGATTCCTTCCATCTCTTGTTGTTAACCTTTTGATATCATCTGTCTCTCCTGCTTTGGGGGCAGGTTTGACAAAGATGATAGTTGTTACTCCTTTTATCCTGATTAATTTGGAACTTCTGTATTTTCATACTCTCTGCATCCACTTTATCATCATAGCATTCACAGTTCTATTTGTCCTGTTTTACGTTCTATTTCTCCTGGCTTATGACAGGTTCTCATCAAGCGGAAAAATAACAGTACAAACCAACAAGGGCTGTATAACACAGGGAACTCTACTCAGTATTCTGTGTTGATCTACATTAGAAAATAATCTAAGAGAGAATGAACATATGTATACGTAATAACTCAATCACATTGCTGTACATCTGAAACTAACACAACCTTGTAAAGCAACTATACTCCAACAACATTTTTTAAAAAAGAATCAGTTTTCTTCAACTAGGATTAAAATAAGTTTCCTAAATTAAAAAAAAAAAGAAAGAAAGTTCTGAGAAGGGAAGATACCATCTCTTTGCCCAGCTCCAGTTCACCAGCTTTATGCTTGGAGCTAAAGTGATCAACCCCAGGAAGCAGTTCTTCAAAAAGCTCCTGAAAACCTCACAGGGGAAGGTACCTAAGCAGGACAGCCTGGCCCCCACTAGCTGCTCTGCAGGCTGCAACCCCAGCTCCCACCAAGAGAGAGCCGGGCAGCACTCACCCGGAGCTCATAGCGCAGGCTGCTGTGCTTCAGGTCTGCCATGCTGCGGTTGGTGATGCAGAAGTCCCAGCCGGCAAAGATCTTGTTGCAGTAACTCTGGAAGTGCTCCTCGCTCCGGATCAGGTTGATTTTGAACCCTTCCACCGACCTGACCCCAAAACATGATTATCCATTACAACAACAAAACACAGGCCTGTGGATTGGCTTTGTCTAAAATTAAAAGGATATACACGTGACTGCACCTTCCACCGATTTTGACATCCATGGCCCAGCTCTGGACCATTCTAAATACGGAGCAGACAACCAGGCATCTCAGTGCTGAAAATCGGTCCCTTTATCCACTCAGTGACCTTTTTCCACAGCTGGAATATAATCTGAACTCAACACACCCTAGAGTCCTACAGGATCCTGCATGGCACCATCCTTCCTCCCAGAAAGCCATTCTGCTGTAATGACAATAGCTTTTTTTCTTTTCCATAAACACCCAAACCTCTCCTGCAGCCTCAGGGCCTTTGCACTTGCAGTTCTCTCTGCCCTCCCCTCTTCCTATGGCTGTCTTCTTATTCCCTGGGGTTTCACTCAAATATCCCTTTCTTCCACAGATGCCCCCACTATCTCATCTAAAGTTGTGGTTTCTGACTTCAAGTCAGTCTCTTTACTTTCCCTGACACAATAACCTAACCTACAATCATGTTATTTAACGTGTTCACTGTGTTTGTAAGTCCTTATCCTGACTAAATTTTAAATTCCTTGATGACAAATACCCTGGCTATCTTGCTACTTTTATATCCAGAGGGCCTGGATACAAATATAGCCACTATCCATCTGATGAATAAATGCATGAATAAATGACTTAAACAGTAAAATAACCAAATATTTAGTGAGCACCTGCTTAAGTTAGACACAACTCTGTTGCACAAGTTCAAAATCAATACTCATTCAAATGCTTTTCTGGAAAACATACTCTGGCACTTGACAGAGCAATAAAAACATCAAATGCCACACACTCTGTAGACAAACCAGGGTATTTTTAGGATTTGCTACTGAGCTGTGAACACAAATAGAAGTGGAAGGAATTATAGCAATCAGTCATTCTGCCAAAGGTTCATAGCAAGGCATTTATGTCAGAACCAGCTGGGCTGCTTTTCCAAAATGTAGACTCCCAGGTGATTCCATATCCTGAGGTTTTTAATTCAGTATATCTCATGGTGTGTGTGTGGGGGGTGTGCATCCAGAATTATGCTATTTATAAAGCTCCATGGTGATTCTGAGGTCCCACTCCAGTTGAATGGTCTGATTTAGACCAAACCTACATTTTACAGATGAGAAAACTAAGATCTAGAGAAGGGAAAAATTATTTCCTAGGTCCAGAGAGCGAGAGGCAGAACTGGGGCTAGTTGAGTGGTGATGATGATGGTGACAGTGATTTTAATTTAATAAATGTCTACAAGGTGCCAAGCCCAGTGCTAAGTTCTTTACCTGCCCTGCTTCAGTTAGTCCTCACAACAACCCTTCTAGGTTTGTGCATTTCACAGATGAAGAAAATGAGGTCCAAAGAGGTGGAGTGACATTTGAACCTTGGTCTCTGGACCCCAAGTCCACTCTCTTTGCTACCCTATAGCACTTCCTCCTCCCGGGGGAGGCCGCTCCCCACTCCATCACAGGCACCCTCTCTGCAGGCTTTACCATGAAACAGTCAAGGCCATTAGGTGGAAGAGCTCAATCAAGACCCACAGCTGGATTCACTGTTCAGCTAATAAAGCTTCTTCTTCAGGGCCCCTTCCAAGGCCCCAGAAGCTCCTCTAGCAACACGTTCATGAGGTCTTTTTATTTTTTATAACATGCAAAAGATATTCCCATGCTCTTTGTCTTACAGAGGTTCCCTCCATATTGTCTACACAGAAGGTCCATAAAACTTGGGTCTGCCCCTACCATGAGCACAAACAGCAAAGCCAGAGCCCCAGTCAACGAACATTTCTTTACCAAGCATCTTTCCGCCCTCAAGATGAGCAGAATGACTGCTCTTTCCTGTCTGTACGCTGTCTTTCTGGTGGGGGACAGACACACATCAGTTCATTTTCATCTCATAGATTCTGACTCAGGACACAAGTACCATGCTGGGCTCTGGGGTTTTCTCTGTGGTGGTGAAGCCTGGTCTCCATGGAGGACAAACTCAGACTCTAACAGCCTGGTTTCTTTTATATCTGTAACAAGGAGCTTCACAGCCCCATGGCTTATAGCACTGCCTGGCTTTTAGGGACAATGAAGTGGGTAAGAGAGGTGTTCATCCAAGCTTCCCACTTGGGTTGGAGACAGTAAGCCGCCCATCAGGAATGCGTGGTTCTCCTTCCATAGCGTAGCGAAAGTGCTGGGAAGTGGCTGCCAGCCAAGGACAACATTTCTCAGCCTCCCCTGCAGTGAGTTGTGGTCATGGGACTAAGCTATACTGATGGAATGTGAGTGAAGTCTATCACTCTCAGACTGAGCCCAGAAACACCTTTCCTGTGATTCTCCTCCAAGGTTGTTTCCCTTCCAGCCCTCCAGAGGAACAGCAAAGCCACACACGCAGACGATGGCTAAGCTTCAGTCAGCCTGAGCTCTGGCAGGACTGAGAAGGAGTCTTCTACACTAACCTGTGCCCACTAAGAACTTCACGTAAGGAAAGTTCACGTATAACTTTCATTGTGTTGGGCCACTGTACTTTCGGGGACAGTTGTTTGTTAAAGTAACTTAAAATAATTAATATTGCTCATTTTTCTTGGAATTGACATCTCCCACTAAAATATCTGTCCACCATGGGAAATGCCACAATCACATACGACCCTAACCCACTGGCCACAACTGAAGGGTCAGGATTGGGTGCCTGAATGAAGCAGAGCCAGTGAGTTCCTTCAGAGGACTTCTGAGCTTGTGACCCTGGGACTCCACACAAGGAAGCTGCCACCAGCAGAATCAGAGATGCAGGAGCCCGTGCTTTGAGTTGTTTTGAATCCATCCTTGTCCTTCTGTAATCTGGAGTTTCCTCTCTTCCTTGGTTCTCTCAGCCACTCAATACCCCTTTATCCCAGTTAGTCAGAGTTGGGATTCTGCAACTTGCAACCCAATAGAGACCTGTTAGCACACACACCAGATCAAAGATAATGCTGGGGGAATGTATTCAGTAGTGATCGACTGAAAACTCCAGGCTGCTACTCCAGCTTCCAAATGCTGCCTCCATTTCCTCCAGGTCTCCACGGCCTCCAGCACATTCACAAATCTTTTTTTCCTTAAAGCCCACCCTTGGATTCTTCTCATCCTTTGGGCAATGGCTCCCAGAGTCCACAGACCTCCAAGAGACTCCAACCATCAACAGTAATTCAAAAAGAACACGACAAGATAAACTGTACCTTTTCACTATCCAAACAAGGCTCAGAGCCAGGTAGGCAATTGTGCTTAACAAATAAGCCAGGGGCAGATCATAGGTGAAATTCTGAAATTTCACCCCATCAATGGTGTAATGTCCATAAAAGAGGTAGGTATCCTCCAGGAAACCCTGAAATAAAGCCAAGGGCATGAGGTCAGATTGGTGAACTGACTGCAGGAAACCAGGAAACCAGTCTCCACCTTGAGGAATTCACATTCCAGTGTCATTGTTCATCCCTGAATTCCCAGAGACTGGAAAAATTCCAGATCTGTAGCAACATGGATACAACTAGAGATTATCAAACTAAGTGAAGTCAGAAAGTCAAATACCATAGGATATCACTTATATGTGGGAGCTCAAAATATGACACGAATAGAAACAGAATCATGAATATAGAGAACAAACTGGTAGTCGAAGATGAGCACGTTGGCAGTTAGCATATGTAAGCTTTTATATAAATAATGGATAAACAAGCTCTGTGCTGTACAGTAGGAGTATATGATAAAAAAAAAATAATGTACTGGACTTCCCTGGTGGCCCAGTTCTTAAGACTCCACACTTTCAACACAAGAGGCGTGGGTTCAGTCCCTGGTCAGGGAACTAAGATCTCACACACCATACAATGCGATAAAAAAGAAGATATATATACACATTTATACAAATATACATAAAACTGAATCACTTTGCTGTACAGCAGTAATTAACAACACTGTAAATCAACTACTATTTCAATTGTTAAAAATTAATTTTAAAATTTAGACCAATTAAAAAAAATTCCAGAAGTATATAGCTGCTCAATTAGGGTTTGGGAAATAAAGCACAGATAAAGCCTGAGCATTAAAAATACATAGGGGTACAATCCAAAAATGAAATTAAGGAAACAATCCCATGTGCAATAACAGCAAAAAAAAAATAACATCCTTAGGAACAGATTTAACAAATCAAGTATAAACCTTATATTCTTAAAACCATAAAATATTGTTTTAAAAATTGAACAAGAGCTAAATAAATGGGAAAACATCCCTTGTTCATGGATCATGAGATCCATGGCAACACTCCCCAAACTGGTCTACAGAATCAACACATCGCTCTCGGAATCCCAGCTGGCTTCTATGAGAAACTGCTAAGATAATCCTAAAATTCATATAGAATTGCAGGGGTCTCAGAATAGCCAAAATAATCTTGATTGAGAAAAATAAAGTTGTAAGACTAACATATCCCAATTTCAAAACTTACAATAAAACAACACCAACCAAAACACTGTGATACTAGGGCAAGAATAACAGATGTTGTTAGGTAAATGGAATAGAATTGAGTCCAAAAATGAAACCCATACATCCATGGTCAGCTGATTTTTGATAAGGGGAGAAAGAGACAGTGCTGAGACAACTGGGTGTGCACACATGCTCGGTGGCTCAGTCGTGTCCAACTCTTTGCATTCTGCCAGGCTCCTCTCTGGATAGCCACATGCCAAAAATAAAATAAAGTGGAGCCCCGACCTTACCCTATATATACATTTTAACCTAAAATAGACCACAGGCCTAAATGTAAAAACTAAAGCTATAAAACTCTTAGAAGAGGATAGAGTTAAATCCACATGATTTTGAATCTGGCAATGGATTATTAGATATGACACCAAAAAAAGCACAAGCAAGAACAGAAAAAAGAAACTGGATTTCATAAACAATAAAAAACTTTTGTGCTTCTAAGTACACTATCAAGAAAGTGAGAAGACAATCCAGAGAAGGGGAGAAAATATTTATAAATCATATACATGATAAAGTATCTGTATCTATAATATTTGGAGAAGGAAATGGTAACCCACTCCACTATTCTTGCCTGGAAAATTCTATGGACAGAGGAGCCTGGAGGGCTCCAGTCCATGGGGTGTCAAAGAGTCGGCCATGACTGAGCACAGCACATCTAGAATATTGAAAAAAAACTCTCATAACTCAACAATAAAAACATAGATAATCCAATTAACACTAAAAAGAGAATCCAAACAGACATTTATTCTAAGAAGATACACAAAAGACCAATAAGCACATGAAAAGATGATCTACATTATTCATTGACTTCCCTGGTGGCTCAGACGGGAAAGCGTCTGTCTACAATACGGGAGACCTGGGTTTGAGCCCTGGGTTGGGAAGATCCCCTGGAGAAGGAAATGGCAATCCACTCCAGTACTGTTGCCTGGAAAATCCCAAGGACGGAGGAGCCTGGTACACTACAGTCTATGGGGTCGCAAAGAGTCGGACACGACTGAGCGACTTTACTTAAGCACATGAAAAGATGATCAACATTATTCATTAGAGAAATGCAAGTCAAACCACAAAGATATTCTACCACACACAAACTAGGGTGACTATAATCAAAAGGCCAGGTGACAGCGAGTACTGGCAGGGATGTAGTAGCCACATCAGAAGACTTGTTCAGTGCTAGTGAGGATGGAAAGCATACAGCCACTGTGGCGAAGTTTGGCAGTCCCTCAAAAAGTTAAACATCTGACCCGGTGATTTCCACTCCTCAAAGAAGTGAAAAGATATGTGCACACAAAATCTCGAACATGAATATTTTTAGCATCATTATTCATAATAGACAAAAGGTGAAAACCATCCTGATGTCCATTATGACTGTACAAGCAAAATGCAGTATTTCCACACGATGTACTCTTGGCCACAGCAAGGAATCAAAGACTGAGAGATGCTCCAACGTGCATGAACCTTAAAAATATGCCAAGAAGCTAGAGACAAAAGATCTTGTATTATACGATTCCACTTACAAGAAATGTCATGAATCAGCATTTCATAGACACAGAAAGTAGATTACTGGTTGCTTAGCATTGATTAGCGGAATTGGTAGGTGATAATGGGTACAGGTTTCTTTTTGAGGTGATAAAAATATTCTAAAATTGATTGTGGTAATGGGTGCATAACTCTATGAATATACTAAAAACCACTCAATTGTACACTTTAAATGGGTGAATTGTGCAATCTGTGACTTGTGCCTCAATAGGGCTATTATCAGAGAAAAATAAAACAACATCCCCCCCCCTCCAAGCTCAAAGGAACCCTATGAGAAAATACAGCAGAGAAGAGTCCATGACTCTCACAGTGGGAATAAATGAGTTCACCTCAGACTCCTCCTTGAATAGCAGGGATAGAACATTCTAGGAGAGTGAAGAAGGAAATATGCAGAGAAGAGAAATAGTATACGTAGCAACTAGATGTTCACTACAGTATTGTTTAGAAAGGGGGAAATGGAAACAGTCTGAATGCTCATCAATCAGGGACCGGCTAGATCATGAAAAATCCATAGTGTAGAATATTAAGAAGCCCGTATAAGTGCATAAGAAAGGTGGAGAAAGCGATGAACCATGGTGTGAAGGGATTAGTGGTCTCTGGGAAGAAGCAATTTTATTTTTCACTCATTAAGTCTTATATTTCTTATGAAAACCATGTATTCTTATACTGAATAGTTAAGTAAATTTTTAATAGGAAAATAAAAGATGTAGAAACACAAGACTCCATGTTTTTTTTTTGTAACTGGGGCACACAGGCCATAAAACTTGCCCAACTACACAAAGCCTGTCTTTATTGCCCTGGGTTGGTATCAGGACAAAGGTCCACTGGGCCCGGAAAACAATTTCTCTGGTGTGATCATGAGCTTGGCTCAACTGTTTTCAGCAAAGACAAGCCACTGCTTCATCTCTGTGGCCAGCTCCCTCCTGGGCCTATTTAACTTTAAATTTACATGTGACATGATAAAGGTTATTAGCTAAAAGTACTGTAGTCATCATATTATAATTCATAAATTGTATCAAAAGGTTGTACATTCTCAAGTGTATATAACACTATATGTCAATCAGATCTTAATTTTTAAAACACACACACAAAAGATGTTAAGAATGCTACTTACTTGCTATGTTGAAAACTGTGTTTTTCAGTGACTAAACGTGACAGGCATACTCTACTATATTAGTGAAGGTTTTAAAACCACAGGATAAAAGACGGTTGTCAAAGTGCTACATGCTCAATATGTTCAGAACACTTTTATTTTAGTCAATGCATGGGATGTCAATTCTATAATGCATGTAGAAAAGTTTTTAAAAGTCAGTGTGAGAGAAGTTTGTAAGACTGCTACAGACTTGCAACACACATGGAGAAATTAATCCTAGTATTTCCACGAGTGGATGTGACAGTCGTTTTGTAATACATATAGAAATGTTAAAAAAACACTTACAAGAAATATGTTCAAGTAGCATTTGCTTACTACATAGAAAATCCTGTAGCATGAGCGGGTGCTCTGCTCATTCCATAAACATGAACAGAAGTGTTTAAAAACACATGAAAACTATGTGTAAGTCTGCAACTTGCCTGCATAGGTGAGAACCGTGACATCACAGGGAATGTACGTGACGGCCATTCTGTAATGTGTGTCGAACGGTTTTTAAAACGTGTTTTTAAAACGTGTATTGAAAACAAATAAATGGAAATGGAAATGAACAATAAAATTAAATTAAAATTCAATTTCTTGGTCTCAGTAGCCACATAACTCAAGTTCTTAAGAGTTAGTGGCTGTCGAATTTCACAGCCTAGATTCAAATATTCTCACCACTATAGAAACTTCATTCTTCGGGGCAGGGCTATTTTTCCTCATGCATAATTTACTGAACATTTATGATCAAGTGCATCTAAGTCTCCTAAAAAATCTTTTCTATGATGAAGATGATCATGGTGTGCGGAGCTCCACAAGGAGAAGCTTCTCTTGTGGGATATGACCAAACCAAATGGGGCTAACCGCAGTTCTGGAACGTGATCTCACCAGCATTTACCTCGGGTGAGTCACTGACTTGCCTCTCTCCTTGTATAGTTTGCAAGTTCCAGTTTTCCAACTTGCACAGTGGACATTTTAACACCCACTTGACAATTCCTCTCAGTTGTTCTAAGAAGAACATGAAAGCAGAGATGTTAAGAACCACTTTTTCAAAATTGAACGCAGTGGGCAAATTTGAAGCTTTCTATTTGTTAATTTAGAAATGTTTGATGACATGGCATTTTAATACCAGTAATCTTCAGAAAGATATTTTAATATAGTTGTGTTTTCCATGGGGTCGCAAAAGACAACGACAATTATATATTGTCCACTTAGTGACTAAACAACAGTTTTTAAAAACAGGTAAAGGAGCGGTTCTCAACCTGGGGCAATTCTGTGCCCCGGGAAACATCTGGCAACGTCTGGAGACATGTTTGGTTGTCACAGCTGTGGGGCTGCTACTGGCACTGAGTGGAGGGAGGTCAGGATGCTGTAATGCCCCCCAGGGCACAGGACAGGCCTGTAATACAGGAGTATCAGGTCCAAGGCTGAGTAACCCTAGTCCAGAAGGCAGAGACAGCCACTTTTCATGGGCACTCTTATTTGCTGAAAAAAAGTAGGATTAAAAAAATGAAAGCACACACAAAAAATCATTTTTTAGAGTCAAGAACAAAAAGAAAAGAAAACCTTTGGAACTCTCATAGGAAGGATGACATTAATTCCATTTCAGAGCATCAGAGTTAACATGGGATTAATAGTCTTTCAGGGCTTCCCTAGTAGTTCAGATGGTAAAGACTCTGCCTGCAATGGAGGAGACCTGGGTTTGATCCCGGGGTTGGGAAGATTCCCTGGAGGAGGGCATGGCAACCCACTCCAATACTCTTGCCTGGAGAATCCCCATGGACAGAGAAGCCTTGCGGGCCACAGTTCATGGGTCACAAAGAGTCGGACACAACTGAGCGACTAAGCACACATCACAATAGTCTTTTAAGAGATTTCATGGGACGTGTCTGTGTGTGCACAGTTGTGTGTGTGTGTGCATGTATGTTGTGCACGTGTGCACCACCCATGCTTGTGTGTGTAATTTCTGGGGAGAAGAGTCAGCTTTCATCCAGGTGGAACAGGACTACAAAATGTCAAGGTTTTTCAACGTCAGAGAAGTTAAACGCATTCTATCTGGGTTTATATTCACTGAAGCTTCTGTCTGTGGGGGATCTCAGATTTTTTCACAGGTAAA
>SJYA01002915.1:264119-279594 GCA_006410615.1 Neotragus moschatus
GCAGTGAGCAAATTTGAAGCTTTCTATTTGTTAATTTAGAAATGTTTGATGACATGGCATTTTAATACCAGTAACCTTCAGAAAGATATTTTAATATAGTTGTGTTTTCCATGGGGTCGCAAAAGGCAACGACAATTATATATTGTCCACTTAGTGACTAAACAACAGTTTTTAAAAACAGGTAAAGGAGCGGTTCTCAACCTGGGGCAATTCTGTGCCCCGGGAAACATCTGGCAACGTCTGGAGACATGTTTGGTTGTCACAGCTGTGGGGCTGCTACTGGCACTGAGTGGAGGGAGGTCAGGATGCTGTAATGCCCCCCAGGGCACAGGACAGGCCTGTAATACAGGAGTATCAGGTCCAAGGCTGAGTAACCCTAGTCCAGAAGGCAGAGACAGCCACTTTTCATGGGCACTCTTATTTGCTGAAAAAAAGTAGGATTAAAAGAATGAAAGCACACACAAAAAATCATTTTTTAGAGTCAAGAACAAAAAGAAAAGAAAACCTTTGGAACTCTCATAGGAAGGATGACATTAATTCCATTTCAGAGCATCAGAGTTAACATGGGATTAATAGTCTTTCAGGGCTTCCCTAGTAGTTCAGATGGTAAAGACTCTGCCTGCAATGGAGGAGACCTGGGTTTGATCCCGGGGTTGGGAAGATTCCCTGGAGGAGGGCATGGCAACCCACTCCAATACTCTTGCCTGGAGAATCCCCATGGACAGAGAAGCCTTGCGGGCCACAGTTCATGGGTCACAAAGAGTCGGACACAACTGAGCGACTAAGCACACATCACAATAGTCTTTTAAGAGATTTCATGGGACGTGTCTGTGTGTGCACAGTTGTGTGTGTGTGTGCATGTATGTTGTGCNCCCTGGAGGAGGGCATGGCAACCCACTCCAATACTCTTGCCTGGAGAATCCCCATGGACAGAGAAGCCTTGCGGGCCACAGTTCATGGGTCACAAAGAGTCGGACACAACTGAGCGACTAAGCACACATCACAATAGTCTTTTAAGAGATTTCATGGGACGTGTCTGTGTGTGCACAGTTGTGTGTGTGTGTGCATGTATGTTGTGCACGTGTGCACCACCCATGCTTGTGTGTGTAATTTCTGGGGAGAAGAGTCAGCTTTCATCCAGGTGGAACAGGACTACAAAATGTCAAGGTTTTTCAACGTCAGAGAAGTTAAACGCATTCTATCTGGGTTTATATTCACTGAAGCTTCTGTCTGTGGGGGATCTCAGATTTTTTCACAGGTAAATAAGAAGGCGGCAGACAAAAGGCAAAAGCCAACGGCTGAAAGTGACAAAGCACTTTTCCTGCATATCTAAGCAGGGGTGGGTGAACATCATCCTTGCCAATAAGGTCACTGCAAATACTGATTTCATAACCAATATTTGTGTCAACATTCATGTTTGACTTTCACTGCAGACATTCCGAAACCTATTTCAGTACTGAGGATCCAAATCCAGAATTACGTTAAATACTTACAGTGCCAGAAAGTAAGTCTATGATATAACTGTAAAAGTAAATGAGTCCAGAACTACTTATTGGATACACTGTGCATTGAATATCTGTAAAAAAACAAAAACAAGAACATCAGTGGAAACAGCCTCAGTCTTTAGAGCCTTATCATAATTTGTGTATATATGCATGTATACGTAGTCATACACAGTTATGTATGGCTGTGTTTATGAATGTATTTGCAACCCCAACCCCAGTGCACCAAGTACAGTACCATTTTCCCCTTTCACTATTCTAAGTATCTAGGGATATGCATTTTTCTATACATTTTGCATTAGGGTCTACTTCAGGACAAGTTTTCTGACTATATTGGCATTTTATGGTTTGGAGTTCATGTTGGCACATGTTTTAGATGATGTGGCTGATATAATTATTATTGCATTTTAAGCATATCCAATTTTAAAAGATCTCTAAATTAATGCGCTGTTTTACTCTAAAAAACCCCACATATTTACCTATGTAAAACTGATCAAGAAATTTTTTGAACACCAATTTTAGTGACACTGTGTTGTGCTCGATCAACTAATTCACTTGCTTTGTATCAGTCAGCTATTGCTGTGTAATAAAATAGCCCCAAGTCTCAAGGACTTAACCTCCAAACATTTATTTTCTCCTTCATGGTCTGCAGTTTGAGAGCATGAAGCTCATTCAGGATAAGCCAGGATGGATACCAGGCTCCCAGTTACATGGAGGTCTTCTCTGAATGACTCCACTCGGGGGACAGACTGGAGATGCAATGGCTATCTGGGGGGTGCTCTCTTCATGATTCTTCTTATAAGGCAGGCCAACCACATAAAGCCATTTCAACCTAAAATTCCACTGGACAAAATAAGTCACATAGCCACATGCAATATCAATGGGGTCAGAGAGTATTCTCGGCCCACAGTGGGAGGCTCTGCAAGTCACAATTACAGGAGAGTGAAAAACTGGGGAAAAGAATCCAATCTACTATCCTTCTCTGGGCCTTAGTTTCCCCTTTGTTAAAATAAGAGAGTTGAACGAGTTTCTCCAAGGCCAAGCCCAGCTTTTCTATCTTATAATTCTAATGTGAGTGCTTATTTATTCATTCACCAAACACCTCTTAGTTACTATGCATCAGGTAGATGTTGGAGATAAAATGATGAGTAAGTAGAAGTTACTGCCTTTGAAGAGCTTACCATCTAGTGGGAGAAAAGGCAAGCAGGAGTCAGGTATATGTAAGGTGCTCAAATGGTTTATGAACACAGTATTAGAGGTAAAGAGGAGGGAGACAGTCACTCTGTTTGGGAGCAGAGTCAGGAAGCTGGAATGAGATGGCTACTTCTCTGCTGTCACCCTGTCCTCAAGCCTAGACATCAGCAAACTGGCCCGAGGGCCAAATTTGGCCAGCTGCCTCTTTTTGTCAGTACTGTGTTATCAGAACACAGCCAAGCTCACTCAGGACAGCTGTCCATGGTCACTTTTGTGCCATCATGGTAGCACTGAGTAGCTGCAACAGAGACCGTACGGCCTACCGATCCTAAAATATTGACTACCTGGCCCTTCCCAGGAAGTGTGCCCACCAGTCACGCTAGGCTTCTCATGGCTCCAATAGGCTGAGTTATTCTCATCTCTGAACCATTGCAGCTGCTGTTCGTCTGCATGAAGAAGCTTCCCCAGGTTCTTCAGTGGCAGCCTTCTCCTTGTCCTGCTGGGCTCACCTGTCTTCACAGAGGGCTCAGGGGACCCACCTCCCCCAGTGTCCTGGTGTCCAGCCTCTCAGTACCCTATCTTTTCCCCTCCCCACAGGCAAATTCATCCTTCACATGCCTCTTCATGAGATCCCTTCCTAACCCCCATCCTTTGCTAGAGGGCACTACATGGACTCAGGTGTGGTAGCTCCTGCCAGGACCTGAATTAGGGGCTGGCACACAGCAGGTACTCAATAAACACTGAAAGAATGAAAAAGGGAAGGAAGGTAAGAAAAGGAGGAGAGGGACTTCTGATCCTTTCCTGAAGGCACAAAGTCTAGTAGGTAAGTAAAAAAAAAAAAAAAGCATGAATGGGAGGAGGATGTAGTCAAAGGAAATAAAGAGAAAGCAGAGACTCGTGGCATCCCCGCTCAGAGTCCAGCTCCATTTCCTCCAAGAGGGTGGCCTCCCTCTGCCCAAGGCCCTGCTCACAGCTGAAGGGACCACTGAACAGGCAGTGGTGCCCAGTGAGACAGAATGGTTTTCAGTTTTTCTAGAAAGAAATAATACTAATAGATAAATAAATAACAGCTGCCATTTATTAAGCACTTTCCATGGGCAAAGCACTGTATTATCTTAGTTAATACTCATTTAAAAATTATGAGTATGGCTTAAATAATCATTACTTATTCTTAAAAAGTTTCCCATATTAAATAATATACTTTATATTATTGCTTTTAATTATTTATAATCTAAATAGTAAACATTTTTAATGACCCAAGTATTAAATAGTGTAGTATTATCTGAATAATGAAACAACTATCTCCCTATTTATATTATCACTTTCTACAAATAAGGAAAATGAGTCTCAGACAGTCTAACCAACTAGTGGATGTGGGCCTTGAAGCTGAACCCAGGGTCTTCCCACAGCAGCAGGTGATATTTATCTGAGAAATGGACATATTAGGAAATGAGAATTCAGCATCGGGCATACAGTAGGCACTCAGAGAGTCAGGATTTCCATGTTATTCTCACTCGATTTTTAAGTGTAATAGAATTACAACAAAAACAAATGTGATGAAGAGGAATGCAGAGGGCCACAGAAGTGACTCTAGACTAGGGAGTTCTTCTGGGGAAGGAGTCACGTGATAGAAGCAAAACATGTCGAGCAGTCAGTAAGAAAACACAGCCCCATTATTGCCACAGAGTCTGGCAAATTACTAGTGTTTAATGAATGGCAGCCTGAGCACCACCATTCTGGGAGACAAAAGCCTTGAAATAAAAGCCTGAAATAAATTCACTGGAGAAGATTGTATTATGTCTACTAAATATTCCACTTTCTACCCTTCACTGCTTCTCCCAAATGCCTTGCTGAATCCAGGAGTGGCGAGTGACTTGTACTGGCTAAGATGCGGTAAAAAGGATGTGTGCCATCTCCAGGCAGAAGCATTAGGAGCCAGCACACGTTTGCCACGACTCTTTTTTCTCTGGACATCGTGACTGCCAGTGGTCCGAAGAGAGGCTGCTCCACCAGCTTGGGCTCTAGAGAGAAGACAACGTGGAACAAAGGCACCACCAAACCATGATGGACACAGTGTGAATAAGAAAGAAACTTTGTGGTTTTTAGACACTGTGCTATGGGGTCATTTGTTTCCACAAACAGCCTAGCCTATCCTAATACAGTCACCCAAGACTTAGATTATAAAGACCGCTAGAGAAAGAAGCTGGAGAAAGCAATGGCACCCCATTCCAGTACTCTTGCCTGGAAAATCCCATGGACAGAGGAGCCTGGTAGGCTGCAGTCCATGGGGTCGCTAAGAGTCGGGCTCTACTGAGCAACTTCCCTTTCACTTTTCACTTTCATGCATTGGAGGAGGAAATGGCAACCCTCTCCAGTATTCTTGCCTGGAGAATCCCAGGGACGGGGGAGCCTAGTGGGTTGCCATCTATGAGGTTGCACAGAGTCAGACACGACTGAAGTGACTTAGCAGCAGCAGCAGCAGAGAAAGAAGCACTGTGACTAGGTACACAATGAAAAGAACACTCTCCATGGCAAGCCAGGCCTCTTATACTCACCCACATCTTGAGATGGAATGAGAATAAAGCTGCTGTTGGTGATCTTGTATCTGGTGAGCAAGACTGGGAGCAAGACCACCATAAAGATGATCAGAAATATCACCAAATTCAGCAGCACCAGAAATCGTAAGAAGGAGAAGTAGGACTGAATCCCAGTGCCAAATTTCCCTGGAAAAAAAGAAATTCGGAAATCACTAACCAGGAGTATTGACCCAGTAGACACTGTGGGTTCAGTCAGCCAGGGAGGACTGAAATGCAATTGGAGGATCTTGGTGGGGGGAGGAAGAATCATTTTCTGTTCTCCATTGTGGGCTTCAAGGCTCTATTTCCTAGTGATTTAAACTTTCACATGTAAATCTACACTCGATTATAAATCAATCATTTGAAATGGCGTGAGGGAGGGGTCAATATTTACATTTTCTTGTAGGAATATCTAATTCACTCAGCACCATTTATTGAAGAGGTGAACTTTTCCCTAGTGAACTGCGGTAGTACTTCTGTAATTGACTATATACTAATGAAGGCTTCCCAAGTGGCTCAGTGATAAAGACTTCATCTGTCAAGCAGATGACATGGGTTCGATCCCTGGTTTGGGAAGATCCCCTGGAGAAAGAGATAGTAACCCACTCCAGTATTCTTGCCTGGGAAATCCATGGACGGAGGAGCCTGGTGGGGTACAGTAACGGGGTCGCAAAAGAGTCAGACATGACAACAACAAATATATTCATGGACCTGTTTCTAAATTCTCTCTTCTGTTCAGTTGGTCTGTTTGTCTGTCCTAGGACCAACACCAGACTGTCTCGTCACTGCAAACTTAAAATAATATTTGATATATGGTGCTCTAAGTCTTAAAGCTCTCTTCTTCCTCAGGCATCCTTGGTTCTCTGCATTTCTATATAAATATTTAAATCAGAATATTTGTTTTGCACACGTACATATGTGTGCAAAATGTGCTGAGACTGTGGCTGAGATTACATGGAATATATAGGTCAGTTTGAGAACAAGTGACATCTTTATAATATTGAGATTTTGAGCCATGAACATAGTATATATCTAGGTTAATTTCTCTCAAAAACATTTTATAGTTTTCTGTGCACAATTATTCCACACAGTTCTTTAGATGTATTCCTAGGTATAACACTATTGTGCAACTTACTTTTTAAATGTTTATAGGGAAGCCCTGGTGGCTCAGTGGTAAAGAATCCACCGGCCAGTGCAGGAGATGCAGGTTCTGTCCCTGGGTTGGGAAGATCCTCTGGAGGAGAAAATGGCAACTCTCTCTAGTATTCTTGCCTGGAGAATCCCATGGACAGAAGAGCCTGATAGACTACAATCCATGGGGTCACAAAGAGTCAAACATGACTTAGTGACCAGGAACACACGCTGGTATATAGAAATACAATTAGTTTTATATACATCTNAAAAAAAAAAAAAAAGCATGAATGGGAGGAGGATGTAGTCAAAGGAAATAAAGAGAAAGCAGAGACTCGTGGCATCCCCGCTCAGAGTCCAGCTCCATTTCCTTCAAGAGGGTGGCCTCCCTCTGCCCAAGGCCCTGCTCACAGCTGAAGGGACCACTGAACAGGCAGTGGTGCCCAGTGAGACAGAATGGTTTTCAGTTTTTCTAGAAAGAAATAATACTAATAAATAAATAAATAACAGCTGCCATTTATTAAGCACTTTCCATGGGCAAAGCACTGTATTATCTTAGTTAATACTCATTTAAAAATTATGAGTATGGCTTAAATAATCGTTACTTATTCTTAAAAATTTTTCCATATTAAATAATATACTTTATATTATTGCTTTTAATTATTTATAATCTAAATAGTAAACATTTTTAATGACCCAAGTATTAAATAGTGTAGTATTATCTGAATAATAAAACAACTATCTCACTATTTATATCATCACTTTCTACAAATAAGGAAAATGAGTCTCAGACAGTCTAACCAACTAGTGGATGTGGGCCTTGAAGCTGAACCCAGGGTCTTCCCACGGCAGCAGGTGATATTTATCTGCGAAATGGACATATTAGGAAATGAGAATTCAGCATCGGGCATACAGTAGGCACTCAGAGAGTCAGGATTTCCATGTTATTCTCACTCGATTTTTAAGTGTAATAGAATTACAACAAAAACAAATGTGATGAAGAGGAATGCAGAGGGCCACAGAAGTGACTCTAGAGGGAGTTCTTCTGGGGAAGGAGTCACGTGATAGAAGCAAAACAAGTCGAGCAGTCAGTAAGAAAACACAGCCCCATTCCTGCCACAGAGTCTGGCAAATTACTAGTGTTTAATGAATGGCAGCCTGAGCATCACCATTCTGGGAGACAAACGCCTTGAAATAAAAGCCTGAAATAAATTCACTGGAGAAGGTTGTATTATGTCTACTAAATATTCCACTTTCTACCCTTCACTGCTTCTCCCAAATGCCTTGCTGAATCCAGGAGTGGCGAGTGACTTGTACTGGCTAAGATGCGGTAAAAAGGATGTGTGCCATCTCCAGGCAGAAGCATTAGCAGCCAGCACATGTTTGCCACGACTCTTTTTTCTCTGGACATCGTGACTGCCAGTGGTCCGAAGAGAGGCTGCTCCATCAGCTTGGGCTCTAGAGAGAAGACAACGTGGAACAAAGGCACCACCAAACCATGATGGACACACAGTGTGGATAAGAAAGAAACTTTGTGGTTTTTAGACACTGTGCTATGGGGTCATTTGTTTCCACAAACAGCCTAGCCTATCCTAATACAGTCACCCAAGACTTAGATTATAAAGACCGCTAGAGAAAGAAGCTGGAGAAAGCAATGGCACCCCATTCCAGTACTCTTGCCTGGAAAATCCCATGGACAGAGGAGTCTGGTAGGCTGCAGTCCATGGGGTCGCTAAGAGTCGGGCTCTACTGAGCAACTTCCCTTTCACTTTTCACTTTCATGCATTGGAGGAGGAAATGGCAACCCTCTCCAGTATTCTTGCCTGGAGAATCCCAGGGACGGGGGAGCCTAGTGGGCTGCCATCTATGAGGTTGCACAGAGTCAGACACGACTGAAGTGACTTAGCAGCAGCAGCAGCAGAGAAAGAAGCACTGTGACTAGGTACACAATGAAAAGAACACTCTCCATGGCAAGCCAGGCCTCTTATACTCACCCACATCTTGAGATGGAATGAGAATAAAGCTGCTGTTGGTGATCTTGTATCTGGTGAGCAAGACTGGGAGCAAGACCACCATAAAGATGATCAGAAATATCACCAAATTCAGCAGCACCAGAAATCGTAAGAAGGAGAAGTAGGACTGAATCCCAGTGCCAAATTTCCCTGGAAAAAAAGAAATTCGGAAATCACTAACCAGGAGTATTGACCCAGTAGACACTGTGGGTTCAGTCAGCCAGGGAGGACTGAAATGCAATTGGAGGATCTTGGTGGGGGGAGGAAGAATCATTTTCTGTTCTCCATTGTGGGCTTCAAGGCTCTATTTCCTAGTGATTTAAACTTTCACATGTAAATCTACACTCGATTATAAATCAATCATTTGAAATGGCGTGAGGGAGGGGTCAATATTTACATTTTCTTGTAGGAATATCTAATTCACTCAGCACCATTTATTGAAGAGGTGAACTTTTCCCTAGTGAACTGCGGTAGTACTTCTGTAATTGACTATATACTAATGAAGGCTTCCCAAGTGGCTCAGTGATAAAGACTTCATCTGTCAAGCAGATGACATGGGTTCGATCCCTGGTTTGGGAAGATCCCCTGGAGAAAGAGATAGTAACCCACTCCAGTATTCTTGCCTGGGAAATCCATGGACGGAGGAGCCTGGTGGGGTACAGTAACGGGGTCGCAAAAGAGTCAGACATGACAACAACAAATATATTCATGGACCTGTTTCTAAATTCTCTCTTCTGTTCAGTTGGTCTGTTTGTCTGTCCTAGGACCAACACCAGACTGTCTCGTCACTGCAAACTTAAAATAATATTTGATATATGGTGCTCTAAGTCTTAAAGCTCTCTTCTTCCTCAGGCATCCTTGGTTCTCTGCATTTCTATATAAATATTTAAATCAGAATATTTGTTTTGCACACGTACATATGTGTGCAAAATGTGCTGAGACTGTGGCTGAGATTACATGGAATATATAGGTCAGTTTGAGAACAAGTGACATCTTTATAATATTGAGATTTTGAGCCATGAACATAGTATATATCTAGGTTAATTTCTCTCAAAAACATTTTATAGTTTTCTGTGCACAATTATTCCACACAGTTCTTTAGATGTATTCCTAGGTATAACACTATTGTGCAACTTACTTTTTAAATGTTTATAGGGAAGCCCTGGTGGCTCAGTGGTAAAGAATCCACCGGCCAGTGCAGGAGATGCAGGTTCTGTCCCTGGGTTGGGAAGATCCTCTGGAGGAGAAAATGGCAACTCTCTCTAGTATTCTTGCCTGGAGAATCCCATGGACAGAAGAGCCTGATAGACTACAATCCATGGGGTCACAAAGAGTCAAACATGACTTAGTGACCAGGAACACACGCTGGTATATAGAAATACAATTAGTTTTATATACAGCTGTTACAACTAGCAATGTTGCTAAATTCACATCAGCACTAATAATTTGTCTTTTTTGTTTTCTACAAATAAATCATGACATCTGGGGAAAAAAAAAGACAACTTATTTCTTCCTTTCTGGCCATTGTGCCTTTTTAATTCCACTCCCCCCCCCAATCAGTATATTGGCTAGGACTTCTGAGATGATGAAGAATAGAATCTGTGATAATTATCAACCTGTTCCTCATTCTGAATCTTAAGAGAAAAGCTTTCAATATTTCACCATTTATAGCTCAGCTGGTAAAGAACCCGCCCGCAATGCAGGAGACCCTGGTTCAATTCCTGGGTAGGGAAGATCCCCTGGAGAAGGGGTTACCCATTCCAGTATTCTTGGGCTTTCCTTGTGGTTCAGCTGGTAAAGAATCTGCCAGCAATGCAGGAGACCTGGGTTTGATCCCTGGGTTGGGAAGATCCCCTGCAGAAAGGAAAGGCTACCCACTCCAGTATTCTGGCCTGGAGAATTCCATGGACTGTATAGTCCATGGGGTTGCAAAGAGTCGGACACGACTGAGCGACTTTCACGTTCACTTCATTTCACCATTATATATGATGAAAATCTCCAGAAAGGTGACCCCTTAACAGGAGAGGAAGCTGGGCATAGTGGCTAAAACCTTGGGCTCTGTAGCTTCACTGCCTGGGCTCAAACTCTGGATTTGCCTTATCTTAGAGAATGAACTAGGGCAAGTATTTTAACCTGAGACACACAGATGATAAATGCCGACAGTACTTTTTAATTAAGGTATATAAATTGTTTTTTAGATACAGTGCTATTGTCCCATAGCAGACTACAGTATAGTGTAATCACAACCTTTATATGCACCGGGAAACCGACAAACTGTGTGACTCGCTTTATTATCACATTCACTTTATTGAGGCAGTCTGGAACCAAACCCGCAATGACTCCTAGGTCTGCCTATGCTGTGCTGTGCTTAGTTGCTCAGTCATGTCTGACTCTTTGTGACTCCATGGACTGTAACCTGCCAGGTTCCTCTGTCCATGGGATTCTCCAGGCAAGAATACTGGAGTGTGTTGCCATTTCCTTCTCCAGGCATCTTCCTGACCCAGGGATCAAACCTGGGTCTCCTGCACTGCAGGCAGATTCTACACCAACTGAGCTACTGGCAAAGCCTGGTCTGTCTGCACTTCATCCCAGTTCTCACCATTATGGGGAAGTAAGTGTGTTCAGGGCCCTGGCTGCCTCTGCAATCTGATAAGTCCTACTGAACCCCATCTTGCAATAATACCCTTAAATGCACAAAATACAAATGCTATTTGTCCCTATGATATCACAATATTGGAGAAGGCAATGGCACCCCACTCTAGTACTCTTGCCTGGAAAATCCCATGGACGGCAGAGCCTCGAAGGCTGCAGTCCATGGGTATGCTAAGAGTCACTTCCCTTTCACTTTTCACTTTCATGCATTGGAGAAGGAAATAGCAACCCACTCCAGTGTTCTTGCCTGGAGAATCCCAGGGATGGGGGGAGCCTGGTGGGCTGCCATCTATGGGGTCGCACAGAGTCGGACACGACTGAAGCGGCTGAGCAGCAGCAGCAGCAGCACAATATTACAAACTAAATTGGTGATAGATTAATACATGAATATCTTCATTAGTATTCAAAAGCAAGACCTAGCGGCAGATCTAATCACTGCTGTAATTGCAAAGCCAAGACGAGCACACGTGCTATTCCTGGACAACTACAACACGTAGAAGGGACGGGAAGACACCTTGTGATTTTCACGGTGATGAAGACACAGGCTGTATTAACCCTAACTGTGGTGTGCTGCTTGCATTCCCCATGGAAGGAAAGATGACATTTCAGCTGGAGGTGGGAGAGAACAAAGCTGTACTTTTTTAAAGGGCAGGCTACTTCTGCAGAGGAGCACGGGCAGTGTGGGCTGCAGTACCTTCTATGCTGCGAATGTCCTCCCGCCACAGCTCCAGGTGGGTCGTCATCTCGCGAGCCTTCTCTATGAACCTCTTCCAAGACTTGCTGCTATATCGTTTCCACTGGTCCCACTCAGACAGGTACTTCATTTGGGTCTCTTGAATGTCCCTGCATTAATAGACAAGCATGACGATGGCAGGGTCCCCAACTTCACCACCAGATAAAGCCCCAAGTGAGAGGATGTGGAAAACCTGGAGCCCTCATACACTGCTGGTGGGAATGCAAAAGAGTGCGACTGCAGGTCAAAAGTTTGGCAGCTCCTCAAAAAGTTAAACCAAGAACTGCCACATGACCCAGAAATTCCACTCCTAGGTAGATACCCCAGAAGAACTGAAAACAAGATCTCAAACAAAAACTTGTACACAAATATTCATGCAGCACTAATCACAGTAGCCAAAAGATGCTAACAACCCAAATCTCTATCAAAGGATAAATGAATAAACAAACTGATATAGTCAGACAACAGAATATTATTCAGTCATCAAAAAGAAGTACCGATACATGCTACAACGTCAATGAACCTTAAAAACATGCAGCAAAGTGAAAGAAGTCAGACACAAAAGGTCCTGTATTATATGATTCCATTTACATGAAATATCCAGAATGGCAAATCTACAGAGACAGACAGTAGAATAATGGTTGGCAGGGGCTGGAGGTTAGGGGGAACAGAGTGACTGCAGAAAGCAATGCGGCTTTGGAGGTTTCAGACCTGTAAGACAGAAAGAGCCTGGGTCCCTGAGTGACTGCAAAGTCTCCCCTTGACCTCAGCCCAGGACTTTTATGTGAGCAAGAAATAAATTTCTAGTACACTGAGGTTTTATGGGTGTGGCTATCTTTGTCATAGCAGCTTAGCTTATCCCAGGTAACAAACTTAACTATGTGAACTTGTCAGGAAATGCATTCTATGCCTAAAAAGCCCCGTTTTCCAAAACATACATCATATGTCCTCCAGATGGCGATTGGACAAACCTTAGTCTCCGCTTCTCAGAAATGTTCAGTGCATATTTTCGAATGGATTGGTTATCAAGGTCTTCTGTGATTTCTCCCTCCAGTTGGAAATTGTAAGAGTCTGTTGGCTTCAGCAAAGTACCACTTTGCTTGTCCCGGGAAAGGATGGTTGTCCTCTTACGAGCAATGGAGCGGTAACTTGGCAATTCTTGAAGGAAATTCACAGGTGGAGAAGAAAAGCAACTGGAGTCCAAAGAGAGGCTCTCTGGGTAAAAAGAAGAAAACCATCATTCTCCCCACTGAATCTGGGAGCCGAAAACCAAAACTTACATAGGACTCAGATCTCAGAGACCCCAACTAAACCTCACAGACAGTCAGGAGCCTGGGGCGCTGACCAAAGGACTTCTTAATTATTTTATTTACCAGGATGGTACTCAGGCTCAGGACAATAAAATCAGCTGCAAAAGGGTTCACTTTAAGCAGACGTGTTTGCAAACATGCTTTACGATACATGATACTTGCGTTCTAGTGTTTGGCTGCAGCCACTTGCTAAGTGTGAAGTTTGGAGTAACCCAACCTGCTTTTCATTTGTCAAATGGGATGCGTAGTGATAAGAACATCATCGTCAACAACAACAACAATAATAATAGGATTTATGGAGCATTTTCTGTGCACCAGGCACTGTGTTAAGAGATTCACATGCATTCATGGGATGTGGACTGGCCTTAAGATCTGCTTGGACCAACAGAATGCAACAAAAGTGATGCTGTGTCAGTTCTAAGTCCAGCCTCAGGAGGCCTTGCTGGCTTCAGCTGCTCTCTGGACCAGCTGCTGCTTTGTGAACAAGCCGGAGGTAACCTGCTGGAGGTGGAGACCAGGCAGAGAGGGGATAATTGCTCCAGGCCAGTCTACACAGCCTACAGTTGCTCAACTGACCACCGATCCCTCACACACAGGGAGGCAGGTACTATTATCATCCCCATTTTACAGATGAGAAAACAAAGTCACTCATGATTCCCCAGCCCCTTGCCCAAGCCCTCAAAGCCCTGCACGATCTGACTCCTGCCTCATGTCCAGCTTCTCAGGCCCCTCTGCCCTCCAAACTACATTTCTTAGGATCCTTCATACACTAAAATGGGCCTGATCCCTCCTCCTCAGGGCCTTTGCACCTGCTGTTCCCTCTGCCTGGACAGAACCTGTTCCACCTCTTAGCTCCTACTTGAAAGTCTCTTCCTCGAGGAAACCATCCCTGCCTCACTGTACTTCTACTGTTACATATTTTCCCATACACAGTAAGCCCCTGACAGCACTTACCACAATCTATAACCCTGTATTTATTTGTGTGGCTATGTAAGCACGTCCGTCTTGCCCCGTGGACTCTAAGTTCTTGGAGGGCAGGGACCGTGATGATTGCCTCACTATTGCAACCCAGGACCCAGCGTAGTAAAGTTCAATAAAATACTTGGGTCAGAGCAGTTCAACACTCACTCACTGATGGACGGATGAGAGTATGACATCCGTATTTTGCCTGTGCTTAGAAAGCGTGTTGGTGGGGAGCGAGGCTGCAAATAGAGCCAGGTCTGCCTACTCAAGACTCTCTATTCACGCTGCTCCATCAGGTCATGGCTGGAGGCCAGGTCTCACTGCGCCCTGTACAGCAGTCCACGGAGGGAGAGCTTTCCTTTTGGAGGTGAGGAATGAACACTACCTTCAGGGTGGATTTTGTGCCTGATCTGATCCTAACTGGGGAAGACCATCCTGAATGGAGACAGGACATGGAAGGAGAAGGTAGGAGGCAGCTGTAATAATAAGCAATTCCCACGACAGGCAGCAAAACTTCCTTGGATTTGAATCCAGGCTCTGTCAATTACCAGCTGCGTCTCTGGGAAAGTTACTTAAAACTCTCTGAGCTTCAGTTCAGTTCAGTTCAGTTCAGTCGCTCAGTCATGTCCGACTCTTTGCGACCCCATGAATCGCAGCACGCCAGGCCTCCCTGTCCATCACCAGCTCCCGGACTTCACTCAGACTCACGTCCATTGAGTCAGTGATGCCATCCAGCCATCTCATCCTCTGTCGTCCCCTTCTCCTCCTGCCCCCAATCCCCTGCCCCGAGCATCAGAGTCTTCTCCAATGAGTCAACTCTGCTTCAGTTACCTCACCTCAGAAATGAATTCATTCACCAAGTATACCTATCGTGTGTCAGATGTGGAGCAAGGGACACTGAAGTGAACAAAGTAAACACCTGACGCACACGGCACTTATTTTCTAAGGACGGGCATAGCAAGATCAGACAATACACATGCAATAAATATGCTAGGAAGTGTGTGCGTGCTCAGTCNCTTCAGTTACCTCACCTCAGAAATGAATTCATTCACCAAGTATACCTATCGTGTGTCAGATGTGGAGCAAGGGACACTGAAGTGAACAAAGTAAACACCTGACGCACACGGCACTTATTTTCTAAGGACGGGCATAGCAAGATCAGACAATACACATGCAATAAATATGCTAGGAAGTGTGTGCGTGCTCAGTCACTCAGTTGTGTCTGACTCTTTGCAACCCCATGGACTGTAGCCCGCTAGGCTCCTCTGTCCATGGGATTTCCCAGGCAAGAATATTGGAGTGGGTAGTCATTTCCTCCTCTAGGGGATCTTCCTAACTCAGGGATAGAACCCACGTCTCTTGTGCTTCCTACATTGGCAGGCGGGTTCTTTACCACTAGTGC